>CM023453.1:71254555-71469555 GCA_013339765.2 Haemaphysalis longicornis
GCAGCCAAGGTTGGGATTCGCTTCAGCATCGTAGGAAAGTACTCAGACTAAAATTGTTTCACAGTATATGTCATATAAAAGCAGGGATAGAAAGAAGTTGTTATTTAATAAGCCCAGAGTACGTTTCACTACGGACAGATTACACCTGTAAAATAAAAGAAGAAATTGTAGAGACGAATTTTTTAAACGTGCTTTTTTTCCTAAAGCCGTTAGCGAATGGAATATGTTACCGAATAATGTTGTGTCAATTGTGTCTATGTATATTGGTGTTCTTTGTAGTGTATCTTCGACAAACATGCTGGGTTTCGGCTTGTCATTGTGATTTAAATGACATTTCGGTTTTCTTATATTTTTGTACAAATTTCTACTTTCCACCCCCCCCCCCCCCCCCCAGTAATGCTTTGAAAAAGCGCTGTGGCTACTCCGATGAATAAATAATAAATAAATTACATACTGGTGTTTGTTCGAATTAAAAAGAGAGGTGCTTACAGGAACGGCGCCCTGATTTCTGCCTTTTGACATATCGGCACTTCGTCGACAAGGTTTTCTTCATCAAGGCAGATATTTTATATAAAGTCTACGTTCATATCAACGTTGTTGTATGGAAGTTATTGAACAACGCAAAACTTACTCCGACGAGACATGTAAGCCAGAAGAAAAAACCTATCGATTCAAGCCCCTACCAGTAAAAATAGACGCTACTGCGTCCTTTGACTGCTCAGGCATCGACACTGTGCCGAAAGCGTATATTTAGTTTAGCCTATTCTGGCGAACGATGACTCGCCGCCGGAGTCACTAACCGATTGGTTCGGTCGAAGGCCTCGGAATGTTCTCTTGGAAAGAGATTGTCCGATTTAGCGTACGAATAAAGGCTATAAGGTTGCGTAGTACGGTGCCATGAATGGTAGGAGTCTCTGACGAAGAAAAAACCTCAAGAGAGTGTTCGTTGCGATACCAAAATATCCCGGAGCGTGAATAAGCTTGTTTCGTAACATCAGCAGAAGTTTGGCGGCTCATTTGAGGGTTTTGAGTTTCTAGAGGTAAAGGTTGAGGACACAGCCGTTTTATTGCTTGGTTTTCGAATAAAACTACTCAAATGCCGGAACCGTTATGTAAAGATCTCTACATTTTCTTTTTTTTTGTTTGTGTATGTCAGCATGCGCTTTTATTTTTTGGCGTTTTTCGGTATATTGAGGGTAGTGCCGCTCTTCCTATGTTCAGTAGTTGTTGAAACCAAAAACGTTTTCACCAATGATAAGAGTGTTTCAGAGTTTAGCCTTTTATAGACGACCGAACCTGTTCAAAAAAAGCGAACATCCAACAAATCCACAGCAGTACTAAAGAGCTGTTTGGAGAAAATTACGCGAACTACACAATTCCCGTGAAAGATGCAAAGCGTCCGCCATCGTCATTATGTAAAACTCACACTAAATTGTACGAGAAAACCGTTTACCTTACAAAATAAGTAGGTGTACTATTGCACATTAAAGCTCATGCGCCCGATATTTAACACATTCACTCCCATTTTTAGAGAACGTTACTTCTCCCTTTATCTCGGCTAGACGTTCCTGCTGATGAAGCGGACTAAAAAAAAAGATTTTAACGGGTGATTTTTGGGTCATGGAGTTAGAGCACTGCACGGGCCTGATTTTAAGGCCCGAGCCAGGCCCGAGCCCGCTTCGCGAAGCCCGAGCCCGACCCGGGCCCGTAACACCTAGCCGGAGCCCGGTCCGGGCCCGGGCATTCATAAGTGAGCCTGGCCCGAGCCCGGCCCGGGCCCGCCATCTCAAGCCCGGGCCCGGCCCGGCCCGGTAATTTATTTTTAAGTGCAATGCACTTCTTCAGCGACCCTGAACCTGCGTCCACCGGCGATGTCCGCGCACGTGGAGATGGGCGCGCGCAGCTGGCCGCTGACATGGCACATACCCACGTGGGGGATTGGTCAGGAATCTCCTCGTCTACCTTGGCAACGGGGGAGATGGGCGCGCGCTGCCTGGCCGCTGACATGGCACATACCCACGTGGGGGATTGGCCAGAATCGGGCGTGAGAAGGGCTAATGCACCCGCTTAAAGGAGTACTGACACGAAATTTCAAAGCTGAGATCCGCTCTAGCAATCAAGTACAACGACAACACAAATAGGTGTCTGTGAATAAATGCATCTTTCTTTCTTTGTAGTTGGTGTGTGTGTGTGTGATCTCTCTTTCGCGAACATTACCGAACCGGGCAAATTCAACTCGTGCATTCGCACTTTCACATTCTTCCCCTCGGGGAAATGCGGGGAATTTTTTTAGCCTAGGGAGGGCCCGCGTGTGTGACCACGTCCGGTCTTTGACGCTAGAGGAAGTTTGTTTATCATATTCCGGGCGATCAGACGGAGCATCTAGTCTGTACAAGCACGTCATGAACTGAAACGAAAAAAATAAGCGTTTAAAATTTGCATAGTTTAGCTTTCATCGTCTGCAGTTCACGCCACATCGGCGTAATAATAGCTCGTATTCTTGCACGAGAGACATCATAACCTTTGATGACCAGACTTTTGGCAACTTCACGTGGTTGTCCGGCCACAAGTTGGTATTGCTGACATTTTTATCCGAATTTGAACCAACGGGTAGTACGCGCGTTGAAGTACTTCACCTGCAGTGTTTTTAAAGCGGTGGTTTTTCTCTGGAACGCAAGTTTGATTCCCGCCAGGCAGCCGCATTTTGATTGGTGCGGCATCTAAAACACACGTGTAGATACATAGACATAGGTCCACAGCTCCAGAATGTCTGAATTAATTCCTTCCCCTCTTGGGCATTCCTTGTAATCGTATCTTTGGTATGTTATACAACAAAATAGAAAATCTTGATGCTGTACAAGAAATGTCATTAAAATTGCAGTATAGTGACCATCAGACCTAGCAAAACGCGTTTTTAAACAATGCATACGGTTAACAGCAAGAAGCGTGCAAAAATAAACTAAGAATATTCATTTTGATGTTTTTCTACACTTCACGTCGGACCTATTAACGGCCGTGCCCATGAATTCAACCCCGAGCCCGGCCCGGGCCCACGGCGTCGAGCCCGAGCCCGGCCCGGCCCCGCGGCATTGACCCCGGGGCCCGGCCCGGCCCGCCAATAATCGATTTCGGGCGGCCCGGCCCGGCCCGCGGGCCGGTCGGGCCCGGGCTTTCGGGCCGGCCCGAGCCCGTGCAGTGCTCTACATGGAGTTATCACTCGAGGACACAAGATAGCATTTATTGTAGCTGTGCACGTCTTATGATCCGGAACCTCGCGCTTGCCACCTTGTTGAAACACTCGCCAGATGCCTCAGCACAAATGAGCAAATCCCCTCAGTTATCCTGCTTCTGCCGATCGTAGGAAGTATGTTTGTAGCAATCGTGGACTTTCGTAGCGCCAGGGCACAAGCAGAGGCTTGTCAAAGTTTTGTAGGCCGCGGTGGCCGTGGCCAGATTATGCGGCGGCCAGGTAGGGGCGCTGCTGCTGCCGCTGTATATATATTGCCGCGAACCATACATTGGGTTTTTTTATTTGTGTTTTGCTTTTACCGCCCGGATGCGTCGGTGTGTGTTATCTCTGCGCCAAGGGAAGCGCGTGTTCCATTCTTTCTTTCTGTGCCGCATGTGTTATCTGTTGTGATAGGGAGAGCATTCCGATCTAACGTGAACAGCCCAGAATAATCTTCTTGGATCTACTATGTTCTCGATGTGAATAGACGTTTCGAGAACCACGCGCGCCAAAAGATAAAAAGCCGGCAGTGCGGACGCCGGGGCATTCGATTCGACGACACTCGCCTGTGCAAGTCACTTTGTTGACCGCTGCTTCGCCGCCTCTTTTCTTTTGAGTTGTTAGGGGAGCACAAGTTCGCTCCAATAAACGTGTTTCTCATTCAAGACAACTGCATCGTCCTTGTCTTTGTGACATGTGGTGGAGGTGCGGGGTACGCACACTTCATGCCCACTACAACCTCGGGAAGCCGCCAAGCCAGTCCAACAAGAGCCAGCCTCCGCCTGCAAGATTTACCACCCGAATTCGGTTTGATGCCAGAAGCGCACAAGAAAAGGAACGCTGCAACCAACAGCATGGTGCAAGAAACAACGTCGCCAATCGTCCTGCAGCAGCCCCGGAAACCGCCATCGTTCCGGGGAGCCCCGCTGAAGACCCCGAAGAATGGTTGGAGAAGCTGGAGTGCGTCCGCATCTTCAACAGGTGGGACGACGAAGAAACTCTCCGGCATGTCTTCTTTTACTTAGAAGATGCTGCTCGAACTTGGTTCGAGAATCATGACAGTTCTTTGAACGACTGGACTCACTTCAAAAGGGAGTTCCTTAAGACATTCACTACCGTTGTGAGAAAGAGCGAGCTGCGCTTTTGCTTGAAACTCGGACACAACACCCCAACGAAGGGGTCGTGATCTTCGTTGGGGAAATGAAGCAACTATTTCGCCGTGCGGACCCCGAAATGACGGAAGAAAAGAAGTTACGCTTCTTTGTGCGCGGTGTGAAGGAGGAGCTGTTTGCTGGACTTGTCCGCAACCCGCCCAAAACCATCGCTGAATTCGTGACCTAAGCCAGCACGATTCAGAAGGCTCTCGAAATGCGTGCTAAGCAGTATGACCGGAACTTTGTTGGCGCGGCCAGTACGAACTTCGTCGACAACATGCGGATTCCGGCTGATAGCCTACGCGAGACCATCCGCGCAGTATGAGAGAGGAGCTGCGGAAACTTTCCCAGACGACGCCGCAACCCCAGTCGCTTGCCTAACTGACGTGATCCGGGAAGAAGTTCAAAAACGCTTTAGGAACTTCTGTGGCATCCGAAGTACACTGCGAGCCCCAAGCTATGACGTACTCCGCGGCTGTTCACCGACCCCGCCCTGCTCCAAACACGTCGTCAAGAGGCACGTCGTCAAGAGGCCCGCCCTACCGCCGCCCACTGTCACCGCGCCGCCCGACCCCCGTTAGCACAAACCCAGACGCCGAGGAAGACTGACGTATGGCGAACACCGGATAATCGTCCTCTGTGCTACCACTGCGGAGAGGCCGACCACATCTACCGTCGCTGCCCATACAAGAGACTCGTACTACGTGGTTTCTCCGTCGACACACCACGCCCCCGACCCGGCCAGCACCCATCTGAGATTGAAGAATACCTGTCGAACACCAGCTGTGGACCAGCCCGTTTCAACCGTTCGCCGTCGCCCTACCCGTACCAGTCGCCGGACCGCCGTAGCAGTGCTGACTTCGCACGTGGAAGGTCTCCCAGCCCACGCGGGGGAAACTAAAGGCGGCAACTTCTGGAGGTGAAGTTGCTCTACGGCGAAAAACTGGAAACCCTCCAACGACGCAAGGACGCGCTGAAGACAGTGATTCACGACATGCCCTCATCCCGACGACCCGAGCTAACCCTGACGAGACTCCCGAACACGACGACAGCTAAACGGTGCGACGCGTACCCGACCTGACCGAGACGTCCGTTGAGAAGACGACGACAACGACGATGCACAGTGCCCGACCATCAACAGGTACAAGCAGAGATACGACGCCCCGACGAACCCGGAACTCGAGGAAGACTGCATCCGACGTCAAGGTGTCCATCGACGGATTTGACGTAGTCGCCCTCGTAGACACGGGAGCTGACTATTCGGTAATGAGCGGACCATTTGCGTCTAAACTGAAGAAAGTTATGACCAGATGGGACGGTCCGCACATACGCACAGCAGGAGGCCACCTCGTGACGCCAAGTGGAACGTGCACATCGCGCGTCACCATAGACGGCACAACGTACCCTGCGGCGTTCGTCGTTCTGCCTAACTGCTCCCGCGACGTAATTCTTGGAATGGACTTTTTGATGGACAACGCTGCAATAATCGATCTGCAGAATAGGTCAATAACTTTTTCCCCGCATCACTCCATGACGCCGGAACCGAAGCCCGAACGACGTGCTGCTGTAAGCATTGCCGATGATCATGTCACCCTGCCACCCCGCGCAAGCTTGATGGTCGCAGTCTACTGTGAAGATGCTGCTCCTGACGACGACGCTATCGTAGACACTGATCAAAGGGTGCTTCTCGACCGTGGTGTGTCTGTCGCAAGAGGCATTGCGCGCTTCAAGGAACACCAATCCCACATTTTGGTTACTAATTTCACCCAGGAGTACTAGCATTTAAACAAGGTCGCGGCAATTGCATTCCTCGAAGAAACGCAAGAAGCAGGTGACGTGATCGCGGTCGCCGACTTTGAACGCACACCCGTGGAAACCTTCAAGCTCCCGCGTTCATTCGACGTGAATTCGGCGCAACCGCAAGAACAACGGAAAAAATTATTGGCTTTGCTGCGTCGCTATAGCGAATGTTTTTCGTCCAGCGCAAAACTACGTCAGACCCCTCTAGCGAAGCACCGAATAATAACCGAAGATGGAGCCCGACCTACCCGACAGTCACCGTACCGCGTCTTTTGCACACGAACGGGAAGCCATCCGGACTCAAGCGACGACATGCTCAGCGACGACATTATACAGCCATCGAAAAGCCCCTGGCTGCCCCCGTCGTACTCGTAAAGAAAAAAGACGGCACATTAAGGTTTTGCGTTGACTACCGGCGACTGAACAAGATCACGAAAAAGGACGTGTAGCCCCTCCCCCGAATCGACGACGCCCTCGACAACCTCTGCCACGCGAAGTACTTCTCATCGATGGACCTGAAGACCGGCTACTGGCAAATGCAAGTGGACGAGAGAGACCGAGAGAAGACTAAATTTATAACCCCGGACGGCCTATACGAGTTCAAGGTGATGCCGTTTGGGCTGTGCACAGCACCAGCGACGTTTCAAAGAGTCATGGACACTGTGCTAGCTGGCCTTAAGTGGCACACCTGCCTAGTGTACCTCGACGACGTAGTGGTATTCGCCCGGACTTTCGACGAACACCTTGAAAGGTTGGAGTCTGTACTCGAGGCCATTCGTACGTCGGGGTTACGCTGAAGCTGAAAAGTGCCGTTTCGCATACGGGGAACTCAAGTTCTTGGGCCACGTCGTCACGCCGCGGGAGTCCTACCTGACCCGGCAAAAACTTCAGCCATTGCGAACTTCCCAAGGCCGAAAGACAAGAAGGGCGTGCGAAGATTTCTGGGCTGTGCGCATACTACGGCGCTTCGTCGCAAACTTCGCACCATTGCAGAACCACGCACGCGCTTGACGAAAGATAGCACCCCTTTCAGCTGGGAAAACGACCAAGAAAAATTCCCCGCATTTCCCCGAGGGGGAGAATGTGAAAGTGCGAATGCACGGTTGTCGGCCCGCTTGCGGCGCTTGCGCTCGGCCCCGCAAGCCCACCGCCTCGCCGCCTTCTCTTCCATCTCTTCCATCGGGTTTGTAGTATCACGTGTACACCACGCAGTTATCAAGCCGCTATAACGCCGCTGAGTCGCCAACGCACGCCGCTGACGACGTAGTTTTGAATGCGTTAAAGATATAGGGCGCGTTACTCACACTGATATCAGCGTGGCTTCCGTGGCTTAGTCGGTAGCGCGTCGCGCTGCGGCCGCAAAGTCCTCGGATCGAAACCTGGCGCCGGATGCTGTTTCTTTTTTAAATGTAGAGGAGCACTGCGGACGCCGCCGACGCGCCGCCGCCGCCGCCGACGCCGCCGCCGCCGCCGGCGGTGGATGGTTTGGGGTCGCTTATAAAGTGCATTCATTAAAAAGCATTCTGCGAGCTGCAAAAACGCCTGCAAAGCCCGCCCGTGCTCGCTCATTTCGACGAAAATGCCGAAACGGAAATGCACACGGACGCCAGTGATATAGGCTTGGGTGCCGTCCTTGTCCAAAAGCAAAGCGGCTGCGAAAGGGTAATCGCCTATGCCAGCCGTGGTCTGTCGAAGGAGGAGAAAAACTAATCTGCATCTGAGAAAGAGTGCCTGGCTATTATATGGGCGATTTCAAAATTTCGCCCGTACGTGTATGGAAGGCCATTCAAGGTTGTAACAGACCACCATGCGCTGTGTTGGCTCGCCAATTTGAAGGACCCCTCTGGCCGTCTTGGGCGGTAGAGCTTGCGCCTGCAGGAGTTCGACGTTACAGTCGTTTATAAATCCGGCAGGAAACACTCCGACGCCGACTGCCTGTCCCGCGCCCCCGTCGACCCACCACCACAAGACTCTGATGAAGACAGCGCGTTCTTCGGGATCGTGACGGAGAGCGACCTAGCCGCCCAGCAGCGTGCCGACCCCGACTTACGCGTCATAATCAAGTACCTCGAGGGATGCAACGTTGCCGTTCCTAGGACCTTCAAACGCAGCTTACCAGCATTCAGCCTGAGAACCTCCGTCCTTGTGAAGACGAATTTCAGCCCCGGAACAAGAGCGAATTGCCTTCTCGTCATCCCCGCGGATCTTCGTGACGAAATTTTCGAAGCTTTCTATGACGAACCGTCTCCCGGACATCTGGGCACAGCCCGTACTATTGGAAAAATCAAGGCGAGGTACTACTGGCCTGGCCTTACCTCTGACGTCACCCACTACGTTCGGAGCTGCCGTGACTGCCATCGACGACAAACGCCGCCGACAAGACCCGCCGGACTTCTGCAACCGATCGCCGTCCCATCGAGACCATTTCAACAGATTGGAATGGACCTTTTAGGCCAGTTCCCTACGTCACGATCACAGAACAAGTGGATTGTCGTAGCGACAGACTACATGACGCGCTACGCAGAGACCGCCGCTCTTCCGAGGGGGACTGCACAAGAAGTGGCGAAGTTCTTTATAAGCCAAGTTGTGCTGCGACATGGAGCCCCGGAAGTCCTAATCACGACCGCGGAACGGCTTTACTGCGGAGCTGTTGCAAGGAGTATTACGCTACAGCAACACGGATCACCGAAGAACGACGGCGTACCACCCCCAAACGAACGGACTAACAGAACGTCTGAACAAGACAATCGCAGATATGCTGTCAATGTACGTTGACGTTGAACATAAGACTTGGGACGAAGTGCTCCCGTATGTCACGTTTGCGTACAACACGGCTATCCAGGAGACGACGCAGCTGACGCCGTTCGAGCTTGTCTACGGTAGAAGGCCGACTACGATGCTCGACGCCATGCTTCCGCACGTAGAAGACGACGACCTCAACGCTGACGTCCACGGATATCTTCAACGTGCGGAGGAGGCCCGCCAGCTCGCTCGAGTTCGTATAACGGACCAGCAGCTGGTGGATGCGGGCGCTACAACCTCCGACGCCGAGATGCCGAGTACCAACCAGGGGATCGTGTGTGGGTTTGGACTCCCATCCGACGACGCGGACTCAGTGAGAAGCTCCTGCGACGGTATTTCGGACCCTACCAGATTCTACGACGTGTTGGCCAACTTACCTACGAAGTGATCCCCGATGGTGACTCCGGCACATCACGACAACCCACGCGGCCTGAAGTCGTCCACGTGGTTCGCTTAAAACCTTTCTACGGACGATGACGAACTTTTATTTTCATTTGTTCGGACTGTCGCTTATGTTAGCATCGGGTTGATGCACTCTTAGAGGGGGGGTAATGCCGCAAACCATACATTGGGTTTGTTTATTTGTGTTTTGCTTTTACCGCCCGGCTGCGCCGGTCTGTGTTATCTCTGCGCCAAGGGAAGCGCGTGTTCCATTCTTTCTTTCTGTGCCGTATGTGTTATCTGTTTTGATAAGGAGAGCATTCCGATCTAACGTGAACAGCCCAGAATAATCTTCTTGGATCTACCATGCTCTCGATGCGAATCGACGTTTCGAGAACCACGCGCGCCAAAAGATAAAAAGCCTGCAGTGCGGACGCCGGGGCATTCGATTCGACGACACTCGCCTGTGCAAGTCACTTTGTTGACCGCTGCTTCGCCGCCTCTGTATTCTTTTCAGTTGTTAGGGGAGCACAAGTTCGCTCCAATAAACGTGTTTCTCATTCAAGACAACTGCATCGTCCTTGTCTTCGTGACAATATACATACACTAGGCCTATGAGGCAAAACTTTGGATAAAGTAGTGACCTAATTACACGCTTAGAAATGCGTTGAAGTAAATAGCAAAAACGTGAAACGGTTTTAACAGCGGCGAAACGATGGGGCCAAAGTGGCGGCGCTAAGCCTTAATATCAAAAGAATATTGCAATAAATGTTCAAAGTTCTACGGGTAAGCCGACTCAAGTACGGTAAAATCCGCTCTTGCGCTCATCGTCGTGGTCAGCGGCAGAGTTGGAGATTAATTTGGGACGATACATAAGTGCAGCAGCTAATAATGCGAGAGGTATACCGCCCATTACACTGCTTTTGAACTACGCGGGTGTGCTGGGAGCCGGTCAGCGCACTGTACACATAAATTAGGCGTTTGAGCAGGCTATACGAGAACGCGCGGCATGAGAACACTTTGTAAGCAGCAGAAGCAGATGTGGTTGCATCCGCACTAGATCGGTCCAATGGTGATAAAACCCACCTTGCAAGCAGTAATTCCACGTTGACTAAAATAATTTCTTGGTTACGTTTCGGAGGAAAGTCTTAAGCACGGTTGGCAGCGCAGCGACTACAACACCCACACTCTCAGAAGCCTCGTGGGGAAAAAATTAACGCATTTTTATTGAAATACGATGCCGTATCCAAAAGTACCTTACATGCGATGAACAACTGCTTCTACAACCTGCCTCTGCTATTAGCCTCTACCAAGAGAGGGCGCCACGAGAAGCTCCAACGAAACAGCGCGAAATAAACGCGCCCGGATGTCTGGGGTGCCGATTAAGGAAATCCAGGCATTTATACAGACTTCGAAGCTCGCGCGAATAACGTTAAAATAAACGCATGTCCGCTGCCATTTTTGCTGGAGCGAATTTTTTTGCAATTCGTAAGCGTAATTTTGTCATTTGCTGCGAAAGAAAGATATTTTTGCGTACGCTTAGGGCTGCAGATGAGAAAAAGTTTCTTTTTGCTGTACTTATTGCACGCCAACGACCATTCGAGGCTTTCCATTTTTTAGTAGCCAGTACGTAATATTTTGATGTGTTTTTGTCGAAGAAGGTCTCAAAAGCCATTACAGGCCAGCTACACTATGTCAACTTCCACTCCCGAGATAAGACTGGGCATAAATGGACTAGCAAAACAAGTGCCAGTGACCAGTGCCCAAATGATTCAAAACACCCATAATGAAATTGAAACTATTCCAGAATTGTTTTATATTTTGCAATATAGCTCTATAATCAAAACCCGATCAAGGAAGAAAGACGTCTAATTACAGCCGTATTACTGTCCCTACGTAATATTCTCCTCTCCGTAGTTTCAAGGTTAAACTGTGCTTAAACTGTAAACGTTGGCTGCAGAGAAACGGTGCCTAAATAGCTGCGAAATACCCATCTTGAAATTAAACTATTCGGATACCGTTTTTCTTGATTTTACCATAAAAAGCGTTGCACAAAATATGAGCAAGAAAGAAAGACGGCTAACGGGAAGCTGCCTAATGGTGGGCGCGTTCTTCTGCTGTGCTAATTAAGAGAACTGGTATGGGATATACGCTCCTAACTTATCGAAAATGCAATTATGCGTCAGAAGGTGAATTACCTCAAACTTTCAGATGGCTCGTGTGGTTGCTTGTACGTTCAGGCGGCGAATGTTCCTGCGTATGCGACTTAAAATTGATTGCAGATCCACATTTCGACATCGTAATTAGCGATCATGTGACCTGGTGCAAATGGCTCAATACTAATCACCCCCAACATGAATACACTGAGTGGCACTTACGCATTAAATAAAAACTAAAATGCGCTTTTACAGATTCAGGCATTCACATAACTTCGTACGCATTTTTTTATTGTTTCCTCCCAATCAAACTCTACTAGAAGCGAGAGGTAGCTTTCAAGGTGAAAAAAAAAACACATTTCATAGCGAGGTTTATTAGGTAATAAAGAGCCTATAGGGCTTGAAAACAGCTCGAATTCGCTTACCTCGGTGAAACTTTCATGTTCTGATTATTTTAAAGCAACCACGAGCTTTTTGGAACGTCAGTCAAAAATACCCGCCGTGCTTAAACATTATCTGATAAGCGCTACAGACGTTTTCTCAGGAAGCAACGTATGTAAATAGGAGTGTTTGCTCTGCTTGGTGGTTTTTATTCATTCACATCGAAAACCTTGTGGGCAATAGTCATACTCTCGGTTCCTTAACCTGTCCGCTGTCTTTTCGCAGGCTTATACACTTGCACTTTGAGCATACCATAGGATTAAAAATTATGTTTTTAGACACTTCGCTACACTGAAAACCGAATGTCATTCTTAGTAGAAGTTCCACCTATAGCCAGGCCGAAGTTAGTTTTTGTCACTTTCGATTCGGTTACTAGGCTCCAACGCATAGCGGCCTTAAAGAAAAACTCCTGCCCTCACTTTTTTCTTTCCGCCTTTCCCGATCGGACTGACTGCTGACCGACTGCGAGTTCCGTGAGCCGCACGTCAAAATTTTTATTCTATTTGCTTTGTGCTCGCCAACTGAACGCAGTATAATTGTGTCATTTCACTCCTCACCTACCACCCGCGTCTTTTTTTCCTCTCCTGAGGACGCATCACTTTGCGCAGAGACTAACCGGGAGAAGGGGAAAAAAGGGGGAAACTGAAAACTGAATGGAGGGATAAATTAAAAAAATTTGGTGGCAAAGAATTGGTTAGTACGATGCAGCATACGATCACTTCAAACTTTACAGAACAGGTCCTCCTGCTACAAGTCCTCCTGCTGCAGTAAACATAAAATGTTCAAAATTGTCTGATGAAGTTGAAAATACGAACCCTATGCGAGAGTAGCGAACCCTCAGATCATTAACCTGCATTTCCCCAGTAAAAAATCCCCTATGTTCTAGAAATAAATTCACTACCGAGTGTATTTAGAAACAAACGCTAAGCATAGAAGAAGTGAGTGCTCTCACCAGTTAGACTGCCTGTTAGCCCGAATTGGTCCCAAAGAACCACGTAAAAAGTATACCGGTATTTAAAGCACTAGAAACTAGTTGCTGTAGAGAGGTTCAGCTCTGGACAAAAGTGGTCCAGAAATGTTGGACTAAGGGTTTAAAATGAAAACTGTACAGAAGAGGCAAGGGTCCGGTGAAGTCAGGGGCCCTGAAGATATTTCCTCGAATTATTATTTTTGCGGTTCATCCCCGAAAGCCTCTCCTATACAGTTACGTTTTGTAACCTGCATTGCGGGAGCCAATGCTTTATTATTCAAGGATGTTCACCCTTCGTGCACCAACTTGGACGGTTCTGCCTCGTCATATTTCTAGGCGTAGAGCCTCTCATTCGCAACCTTCACCAGGTGGGTTTTAGAAACTGAACCACTTCCCATGTCCATAAAAACAGTGACCTCCTTCTTAAAAACTGTAAAAAAGTTCGCCCTCGCATCGGCATATATCAAGAGCAAGAAAAACCGATGACTATTGGGTTACTGGATGACAAATATGGGGTCTAATATCACACAACACGAGAGCAGAGAAAAGACTGACCATTTATATTACAATTCTCGGATAAATGGCGGTTTATTGTTCCGAAAAAGCAGCTGCAAGGTCAGTTCGCAGAACTATCTGAGCTCACATTGGGTGGCCGTACCTGCCCATGCAGGTTAATTTTATTTTTGTTTCTTAATTCCCGCCATTTCCTACTGACACACTTCTGGGGCCTCCTGGTGATTTAAAAACCTTAAAGAATTTTCTTGTGCAGGCATCGATAAATTTCTTTATCATGCCACAGGTGCGCGGAAGACCGGTTAACATAGCCTGCAAACACCCTGGTCACGCAGAGGAAGCAGTCTTGCGGAACGTTTCACGTTGCGCGGGTGCTCCCCTTTCCTTGAAAGCTACGCCATCACGAAGAAATATAAGGATGGTTGCACACGAGAAATTTTCTAAGCTTTTCTAATAAACAAATAGGCGCATGGACTCTGTTAGCATGCTGCCAGTAACTCGCTGCAGGAATGAGATCACATACGTCCATAGGAAGATGACGGCACGTACTATGCGTCTTTGCTGTTCCGCGCACGTAAACCGTGCCCGTTTATTTGTATGGTTGACTTTGTATGCAAGCCTATATATTTCAGAAACAAAACATTTTTCCAGCTCTTTCTCAGCTTCATGTTGTCCACTCTTCTCGGTCCTCGTTTCGGGATGTGTTTTATTACCGATAATGAACTACGTGGCTGAAATTCGGAGTTAAGGGGCTACGTTGTGTGTCTTATAGCGCTGTAACTGAAGGAACCACAGTGTATAATAAAGCAGCTTTCCTAAAGGCTGTGGTTTCCCAATTGAAAGGTCGCAAGGACGATAGTCTTTTTTTGGGGAACTCAAACATAAAAATATTGGTCTGTCTTTGTTTCGATTCAGACATACGACCAAAAGACAAAAATTGCTTTGAAACGGGAAGTTTGTTTAGGCGGCACCCTCACAAAGCACTAAATCTGGTACCATAATTAGTAGGGCTCAACATTTGAGCGAAAGAAAAAGCATGAGGCGTAATTGGAATAAATCGTTTATTTTGCATAACAGGGGGCATGATGCTGGAGTGCTGCTGAAAAAGCTGAGGAAAATAAGCTTGACCGATCCGCACGCCTTCACGTTCCCAAAGTGAGTTGTACAGCGCAGTGAAAACAACTACAGGTAATTCTTGTTCTATGAGTTACACTCATCTACAGTACAGGTATAGAAACGACATAGCAACTGCCCGCAACAAACTGAGCGAAGAAGATGTCGAAAAGTAAAAAAAAAATATCACGCAGGGGTTACAATCGGGATTACACGGAGCAAGGTTTATATTGTAAAAGCTATTACACGAATACGAAATGACCCAGGGAACAATTTATTTAAATGGAATGTGCAGCTATGTGATTTCTCAATTATTTTATTTACAGGTTTCTAGCTCTGGGACTCTTAAAAAAAGAGGAAAAGGAAAAAAATAAAAACCATTGGAGAAAAAGGTCATTCATGTAAACGGTACTTTTAAGCTTACGAAAAGCGATTTTTTTTCTTAGGGATTGTTCTGTTACTTGACTGCTGAATAAAGTAGATCTGATCAGATACTTTTATTAGGACTACAATGGTTTCTGGAGAAACATCGATGTATCTCTGGTAGCAGGCAGATTTATTTAATTGTGAATATGTGTGTGCTTAATGTTTGCGAAAGCTATAAAATGCGCATAGGAGGCAATGTTTTGTCCAAAAAGTGCAAAAAGAGCTTGCCCATAAGCTAAACCTCGGGGAACCTTTCAAGACCAGCAGTATCGACCCAAATAGATGGTGTGCAAGCAGTGCAACGGCGGAACAATTGAAATGACTTGCGCAAAACACCGCGTTCATTGTGTGAGGATCGACCCTTGAGAAGAAGAACGCTGGAGGTGGGAGGAAAAGGGAATAGGGGCATTTACGTACAATCGGAGGCAGAAGATCCTTCAACAAGATTTGCAGTGAAGTTAGCAGACACGCCAGTATTTTTTATTATAACTTTTGGTATCTTAGACATTTCCGGAACGATTTTTAGGCCCCATTGTTTGAGTAAAGAATGGGCTTTAAAGGCTGGAATTCAAGAAAAAGCTTTCATAAAATGGAAGGACCGCAAAATACTTCTTTTGCGGCAATTATTTCATCTCGTTATCGTCGTCATTTATGAAATTTAAGAGAAATTTGAATGCGAACCATTAGAAAATTTTATTTACTGCTATTAGAGTAATGCGCTGTCATCATTGCTGCGAGAAATATGAAAGTCGGTGTGCTCAAAATCCCCTGACTTCTGAATTAAGTATATCCACAGAAAAGGCGAAAAAAACGTTCTGTAACCTGACTCCAATATAACAAGTCGACGAGCATGAAAACATACGTTGAATGTTGTGGGTGCGTATAAATCCCCACTTTTATCAATACTTTCTCGTCTTTAGCATTTTTCAGGCCATGGGGCTGTAGAAAAGCAGAAAAGTTATATATTCTAATTAGCACTAACTAGAGCCCTGAAAATAAGATGTATGCAAGTAAATATAATTTAAGTCACTCTGCCACACACCCATTTTATATCACTAATGTGAAGTGCCATAAACAGTTTTGCGTGCTCTTATGAGTAGCAGATACGTGTCTCTCTTCATATTGCGACAACGTGCTAACACCTATTAAAAGAAGCTTAAAATTACCGTTCTGTAAGTTGTCCGCATTGTATATTTCTTCATCATTTTAAATGTAGCATGCTTGTTGCATATACAAGCTCCAAGACGCGATCTGTGGGCATTTTGTAGCAGAAAATTGCTGTCAGTAGAGTCGTTTGTATTGCACCATCCTGTCTACTGATTTTTTTTTTTGTGAACATGATACTTAGGCAAGCTTGCAAAAACACATTTCAGAGATCGTTAGCATGCTGATCCTGCAAAACCTGTGCGTGAACAGACACAAACTGCCACTGAATCATAACATTAATGAACATCAATATGTCTGTCAGTGGCACATAATGGACACACAGTACATCGTTACGGCTGCCGAGAACTACGCAGAAAAATCCCACTTTTACACCCATTTCATGCTACCTATAGCTGCATACGTCTGATCAATAGCCATCCAAAGAAGTTGGATTTATTAACCTGCATAATGAAGAATCGATTAGAACAATTAAAACATCGGCGAATATTGTTTAGCCCCTTCTTGAATAGGTCGCACTCTTATATAATGCAAAGTTGTAGTATTCAACCAATGTAATCTTTCGCTTCCCCATTAAGCACAAGTTTATACCTTTTATTTGTCTGTAAATATCGCCAAAGAGAGAAAATACTATGTCCCATTGGTGCCCCGCTTTGTGACAGCGAAGTACGGTGCAGTGCCGTTGTGCATTTTATCATTCCTGTAGGTCTATAGTGTCCTATATGAGGGTATATATTGACACAAAGTCTTTACTCATATAGTTAGAGCGCAAAAAAGCTCGTAATTTGTTAAATTTTAGTCACGCACAATTGCGAGAGTATTGCCAGCTGTCATCAGCTGAACGACGATGAGATTGCTTTAAGGGTACGGTAACATTCCATCGCACTTTTCTACAGAATAAATCCGCATAGATCTTTGACAAAGAATTTGATTCATCAAATGACAATTTCCCTCGTTAGTCCCGTGTGTAGAGCTTTGTTTATTCCCTTTGTGTACTTATAAATAATTTTGCCTGCATAGAAATTACAGAATGCATGTTTATTAATAATTTCCGGTAAATATTGTGCCTTCGGCGGCTACTGACCGCAGTGCGATTTAGTACCAAAGATGCATCGTTGAAATGTGGCCTTAAAAAAGAAACTCTTATTTGACTTTCAGTATGAGTTAAATTACCCGCAAGGACGGAAACTCATCGTTCCAGCGGAAACCACAAGTGCTGAGGTTGATGATAGATTTACCGATTTTATTGTCAGCTCTGAAGAAACCAAGTTTAGTTATTATTTTCGGCTTCCAAAACCAACATAAAAATTTAATATTCAAGTTCACAATGAGGGCAAATCAGGGATTCGGAAGAAAAACCTGTTTGCCACTAATATGGAAAAAAAAATCAGTTTTTTCTTCTTCCGGTGTGACATATGTCAAATGCCTGACCCAGATGAGAAGGAAAAGTTAAACCGGAGACATGTGTTAGTTGACCTATATCATTGGGGCCATGCTGGCAGCGAAAAAGAAAGGTGATCGTACAGCAAGGGTGGATCGCCACTCCCATTAACATTACCATTACAACACGGTACCATAAGTTCACACCGTGTATTTAAGCTTTGCTTCGTAGTTTCGCTGGCTGCCAATATTTACTTCGCAGATGAGAGCCAGTGCCACGGCATAAAGTAAAATTCAACGAAAAGAAGTAACCTGCGCGTTGATTAAATTCCGCGAAGAACAGATTAATCTCCCGGCAGCAGCGTATCTTCACATTTTAGGCGAGGACGGAGAGCTTTTTTGCATTTGGATTCTGCTTCCTACAGATTCTTGTTATGAAAGTTTTCTCTCCAGAAGCCTTTCCAACGTAAAAATACCAGGGAATTGAAAGGAAACGGACTTTTGAGGGAGACAGATGGGGACTCCTCTGACAATCAACGATGCATGCTTAGTCAATTCATCTCCGCATTGCGGTGCACAATGGAAACTTATTCTGGCAATCTTTTCATCACCACAATTTCAATCTTCTGTGGGAAAGAACGTACCCGCAATAAAAATACTAACTAGTTACAGGTGCATAATTAAAATGCCCGCGTTCTATTTGGAGCCTGTATAAGATTTAGTATCTCTTGTCTGCTGCCTAAACATATTGATCTAAATCATTTCAGTTTTATTGATTAGAACCCGGGCACAGCAACAACTAGTGGTGTAAAGTTACTGATCCTTTTTCTGAGCAACCCTTGGCGGCGCATCAAGGCGCTAAAAGTGTACTAAACGTGTGTATTGACATAGCCAAATGGTTGTGGTAATCAGAGCACCTGAGGCCGTGGAACTAAAAATATTTATTGTCATCTTTTATATTTTAACTCAGACTGCTTTAAACATGACTAAGAATATGTAAACGTTTATGAAGCGAAGGAAAAAAGTCCACACAACATGACTATAGCTGGCTCCAATGTTGTTTGGTCTAACAGACCGGAAAAAATGCCGGTGCGGGCGCGCACTACACATCATGTGGTGCTTCAAGGTCTTTATAGGACCTAGTTTGCTTTGTGTTGGCCAAGTTTGGCAAAAAAATTACAGCACTTCAGATTCGTTGTTCCAGTAATTTTTCTGGTGGAGCTTCATAGCTATTATGTATTAGGACATTTGTACAAATATTTCTAGAACAACTCGCGTAGAGACGATTATTTACTGTAAAATGGCATAACGCTGTCATGAGATGCCGTTGATTTGCTGAACAAGAAAACAATAGTCTTAGCAGGTGCATTAGCTATTAGGTTGAAAGGTATGGAGTCAATACTGAATCGTGATGGTCTAATGGTTCACCACTGACCGGAATTTTCGAGCATCAACGCGCGCTCCTGACCATTGCCGCGGGGGAAATTTTTTGTTGACATGCAGTAATACTTTCACAATCTCCCCTTCATTCATGGGTAGGAAGGATGCGCAACTCTGTGGCAAAGTCATCGCTTCCAGGTGTGGCTGTACCACGTAACGACCATTCTGATGTTAGCACAAAGCTGCAGTTTAGGGACAGTAACAGGGCACGTTGCCTCTTCTGAGAGCGTTAACGTACGTAGAGAGTTGGCTGCGGCCACCCACACTAAAATGTTGTGGTGACGAGCTCGACTCTCTTCATGGGCTGGTGTTCGGCGTTATGCGGGGTCTGCCGTCATCGTGAAACCACTCACCATGTCATTGTCGGGGGGCATAATGGCATATTTTATAAACGACCGGAGTTCAAAGAACGGGCTCTGCATATCAGAGGTGCGAAAATTCCGGTCCGTTCAAGGTGGTGCCATATTTATGAACGGAGATATTTTTATGCATTCGTGCACAGCCTGTATAAGTGATCTTCAGCTAACTTCGTTTTATTGGCGTGAGTTAAATTGACCCTGCAACACTTTCTTCCACGGTTTTGAAATTTTAAGTGCTTGCAGAATTTAGTCAACCAGCACATCCAGTACTTCGGTTAGGGGGTCGCAAAGTACTTCATGCCAAATTTACTTCACTCTAGAAAACCGGTACCTTGCTCAGATTTGTTTCTCTTTCCCGGTCTTGGCGTTCTTCGACCGCTGGAATTACGTCATCACAGCGCTGTAGTGGCTATAGGCAGGTTTTATTTCACTTGCGGCAATGGACGCACTCAGTAGTCACAATACAAACAAAAACACAAAAGTGAAGCATAAACTGAAGGCTCGTCTTTTACGAGCGAATCACGCAGTTCCGCTCCGTGCCGGCGATATCTGTAGCTTTTGCAGTGCTTCCAGACGTGAAGGGAAAAGTTAAAGCTTTTATGGGATCTGTTTCTGAGTCCCATCATAGCAAAGCCTTGCGGGAACAATGGGCCATCTTCAGTGTGCTAAATATTTGTCTTCATTGCCCATGCGTTCATTCTGTAGGAAAGCAAACCAGTCCTACCAGTGAAACTTCTGATAAAATACCACAAGCACTGACTTGTATTCTGATACCTGCACAAGCCAGTCTTCGTGAGTATTCGTGGTAGCAGAACCGTTCCAATCATATGCTACTTTCCAGGGGTCCAGTAATTCGAATATAGAACAGTGCTCCGAACCAATGCATGGATGCTTGTTGCTGGGAAACACACTCGCTAGCAGTTTAAGTAGGAATGTCTGAAATTGACTGTTTTTTGCCTGTATTCTCTCTACCTGCTAATTGAGTTGTTGCTGCCCTTGTAGTGCAGACGTGACTAAAATTAAAGCTTTTTTTTAACAATTTTGCTGGGTGATCTTTTTTACCTTTTTAAGCTTTTGAAGGCGCACAACAATACCTAAAAACAAATTCATAATAATAATTTTCGATGTATTACAGATTGTTCGCGTGAATGGAACTTGTTGCATTTATAACAGCGCCTAGGTTTCTGGCAATACACCTCGAGTAAAGTGTGTGGTCCCGCTACTCAAGGGGAATCTGCGAAACATCTGATATAAGCTGAGACTCGTTCCGTCGTTCCTCAAAGCACTCCAAAAGCTACGGTTATCACCAGCACACAGCTGCAACTTGTTATTTCTTGCAGCAGCTCATAGGCCCTATAATTTACGTTTCGTGTTGATGTGAATTTCTTCAGTTTGGCTGCTGAATGCAGTTATGGCTATAAGTGAAAAGAAGCTGGCCAATAGCCTCAACCTCTCTCAAGAACGTCATTCGAGTTAGCAAACAACGCAAGGACCAGAAAAGACATCACACACATTTGTTTCATTGAGCTGCCAAGTTATCTGATTTGCGTAGAACTGAAACGTTTCATCGGGATTCTTTGTGCACTTTGTGACCCTCCCACTCTCTGTGCGTATATGCTTTGTGGCAGCCTTCTGTGGGTATTTCACTTTAAGAATAAAAGTAAAATATGTTTCTAAGGTTCTCTTTATTTATTTCTGCAGAATACCCGTCCGGTAGGTTCCTTGAAATTGAAAAAAAAAACCTGTGCGTCTGTAGCACAAACGCCATACTTGCACATCAATCTCCATCCCACCCTAATGCAGTGGCTTACTTCCTAAAATATGAAGGCATCTTATCACAAACGCGGCGAAAAAAATGCACGGGTGCTCTAAATGACTTACTTTGTCACTCCGCAATCACACCCTCCGACCCACCTCCGCTAAATAATTTGAAGGACATCAGTGCCGTCTACAGAAAGGAAATACTGTGGTATGTCGCTGTTCCAGTAAGCAGAATATTTGAGCCAACATGCAGGACGTTAATTTGTTAATGCTTTGAACATGTTCGCGCACAAACCATTACGAATAATGCAAATTCACACAAGAATTCCCGTTGAAATGGAGAAACACTTGCATAAACAACGTTACAGAAAGCGTGGAGTTTTTATAAGGTATTTTTCAAATAAGGAAGCATAACTACGGGAAAGTAGGCACAACCGGCATACGATTATAAAACTGGTTTTCTCCTTATAACACCTGCCGTTAGGGAGCGAAGCCTATCGTACAAATATACACATTATAAACACAAGCAAACACACATTCAACAAACGAACAAAGCAAATGTGTGCCCTTAAATTTTAGTTTATAAGCCAGCAGTCAATATAGCACTATGTTCCTCTAAATGTCCTAGAAAAGGAAGCTCTTGGGGAGCCCAACAAGGTGACATTTTATTTTCGGCAGTAATAAATAGGGATCTAAAATGTTTTCCCTCGGTTAATGCAATTCCTGAACATTGTTAATGATTGCTCTTGTGGTGCTTTCACTTAGTAAGAATACAATACTGAAGACAGAGTAACACATGCCTTCGTTATATGGGTAGCGCTAAAGCGTCGTTTCATATGGAGTTAAGTCGGATTTTACGCGTTTCGTCTTGCGCAGGGATACTAGTGACGCATTTTAAGAGCGAAGCTCTTTAGCAAATCGTAATTTTTCGTGTCCGCAGTTAAAAATACCAAGAAATTTCTGAGCGCGCGCACGTCAGCGCGAGCTTCGCGGCGACTGCGCGGCAGTTAACAAAATCAAGAAAATTCCTTGTGGTTGTATTTGCGTGCCCCGCGACAACCGCCCAGCGTCCCCTGCGCAGGTTGTCAAGACAAGCATACCCACTTAGGGATACTGGCCAAGATTGCGGCGACCGCCCGGCAGTTAAAAAAAACCCAAGAAAATGTTGAACGCTCATGTGTGCGTGCCTCGAGGATGCCCAGCGTTGGGGCGCCGTTTGTCAAGCCAAGCATACCCACCTAAAGAGATTGGCCAAGATTGGCCAAAAAGAAAACTCCAGCGTTCGCCGTATTGTGGCAACACTTGTTTCGAACGAGAGAGACGCGTCATAGCGCGCGCCCCTCCAAGGTGATGTCCAATGATTATCAATTATAAAAATGAAAGTAGCTCACACTGATAGCAACAATGATGGAGTAAACGTTGTTGCGGCAGCGAAGAAGCAAACCGGCTGCAATCATGCATTTAAACCGTCTTGATGGTCGTGAAAGTTTCGTAGAGCTTCGCTACATTCAAGATTTACGCGTTATTGTGAGCTTTCTTCATTTTTTGTTACTTTTCTCGGTAATGTCTACAACACAGACAAGACAAGGCAATACAATCACACTGCCTCAGCAGTAAACTCTTACTGGTATTATCAAAATTTATGCGGCAAAATGTCCCATATAAGTTGCATCTGAGCTTTAAAGACAGAACATTGGGCGAATTTTGTATGGCGTCTAAATTTGGAATGTTGGGGTGCACTTATGCCTAGGTACTCGTTATGCTTTTGTGCTTTTTGTAGACCAGAAGAAAACTACGTCAATCCGGCACTCACGTTGAAAATCATCGCTTTTAATGCTTTTTTTCTATAATGAGGCAAAGCACTCGCAGTACCCGTAAGCTGAATAAATTACGAAGCCCAGCGAATAGCTTGAGAATTCAAAGAAAGAATGCTGAAATTAAAATTCAGGCGATACAGTGTTTGTGAACGAGAGTTTATGTAGTGCAATACAAACCAGCACTGCTGTGTAAGAATTTGACGGTAAACGGTTTCACTTAGTGGATCTAGTCAACTAAATACGTAACAAAGGAAGAAAACTATATGCATTTTGTGTAGACGTTAAGGACCCTGCCACGGAGTTAACTCATAAAAAGGCTCAAAATACCTTCGAAAGGGTAACAGTGCTACGACACCACATCATCACTTGTAGCGTTCAAATAATATTCTATTGATGTGACATTGAGTGATCACGGTTCGGAAGCAGCTAGCATGAATCCAGTGATAATATTAAGGTGGAGTATTCTATAGTATTGCCAGTAATATAACACATTCTGGCTGAATAAAGGCTAGCAAAATGGCAAACACTATCGCATCAGCTAATGTTCTCAATAAGTTTGACAAAACGACCGACCTAGCTCCAACAGTCATGCCTTAACACTTTGGAGGCACAAGCGCTATTGTAACTATGTAGCGCCAGATAACGGGGGGGGGGGGGGGGGCGGAAGGGTCATTCCACGGGAAGTGTCAGTGCCTCATAGTAGAAGAGCAGTGCTGGAAAGCAAAAAGAGTTGCAGAAAATGTGGCACACTGTTTCAGCCTTGCGGAGGCCTTGGGAAACACAAACTAAAAGGCTTCAGCATAGCACCCACAAGAGCAAAACGTGGCGGTGTTGAAACCACCTCGAATTGGCCTACCCTCGAGCCGCTGAGGGAATTGTGTAGGGCTTTACAGGCGGACAACCGGAGCGTGGAGAGCGGGGCATGCACTCTCTGGTACAAAAAGGCCTAATAGGATAGAGACAACATTTACGAAAGCCGGAAGGCGGCTGGCTGGGCCGGTGAACGCAAGGAGTCGCCTTTTCGTTATTGTTCAAAAAAGGTCATCGTGTCAGCGCGAGGGCTACCTACACTATAGCTACACAAATCTCTGTCCCTTATACAAGAGCGCTCCGTAGCAGCCACGCGCCTATAGGGCACTTACGCTGTGTGCATGCGCGGTAGATAAGGTCAAAACATGCAACATTTTCCCGGAAAAAGCGCTTTCCAATAATTAGACCGCAAAGTAGAAATATAGGTGGAGCACTCAACAAGGAATGAACGCATCCTTGGTATTCGCGGTAGCTGATTGGTGAGCTTCAGTGCTCTTTTGTTCAGCTATCCTACTTTTAGCTTTTGCAATATTGAGCGTCTCAAATTATTATGTTATGCATATACTCCGTGCGCTATAAAATAGGCTACATATGAAACGGCTACAAAATGCTGCCGGTTCTTGATCTTTTTGTGGATAGTAAAAACACTTTGCCAACTCGCAGCTGCAGGTTCATTGGCATCAATTTTTGACATACACATTCCAGTACAACGTTGCCTTCCAGCACAACGTACTGGAAAGCAACCTATACTGATTGAGACCAGACATTCGGATGAAAAGAACTTCTCATAAACCAGCGTAAGGGAATCAAGGTATATAAGGGCTATGAAATCACCCAGCCTTCTTTAGAAATAAGTCAGTGAGAGCAGTTTATTAGGGAGCATTACACTCACGCATTATTTCCTAGATACCCGTGGCAGGAACTTTCTTGAAGGTATCATTGGCTGTGGGAGATTTCCCAAACTTCCAATTAGTTGCGTGAAGTTAGAAGCGTCTTTTCATATTTTCTATTAGTAGCGAACGCAGGAGTCGGCCGTCTTCACATGCAATTTTTTTGGGAATGTAGTAATGTGCCAAACTCAGGTCCTGTTCCCAGCGACTCATTATGTAGACATGAGTGGAGTACATGCTTCATTTTAAAACAGCGCGAGAAACGTGGGGACGAAAGCAAACATACGTGGACGGTGATGAACCGCCACTTAACAAGGTAGTGATGTTGAACACATATAGGCGAACTACGCGTGGTGCAACTTTTGTTTGTGAGAAAATTCAAAAGAGCTAAAGATGGGTAAAAAAGCTTAAACCGGCGACAAGACAGCCTGAAGAGATGAAGAGTACCATCTTGAAGTACAGCAAGAATTTTCCTATTATCGAAGGTGCAGTTGTGCCTTCAAATGAGGAATTCTAGAATACACGACAATATCGTCGCGAAATCGCGTCGGGATGCACATTTCTTCAGGCTTGTGGGAGCAATTGTGGTTCTTGTAGTGGATGGTAATGTTACTGATTGTCTCAAGGCACATTATGTACAGATGCGCCCGTAGACCCTCGTTCATACACCTCCGAGTATGACCCTCACTAAGCCCATCACCTGACCCTGTACTTTGAGGTTCCACCACAACTTGAATATCAAAAAGTATTCTGTCCATACAATGTGCAATTTGCCGAAAATCGTTTCATACAGGCCCTTTAAAACTTGGTTATTGCGCAGAAAATTGGTTGTGTGTCTGGCGATGAAGAAACGTCCCCCAGGACTGCCTTCTCATGATCTTCTTTAAGAGGTGTAAAACTCTGTGCACACGGGGAACAACGTCGAGGTGGCCCTCTGAGTCTTATGGCCATTTTGTTATCACGTTGAACTTCACTCGCTTGAAAACGACGCGGAGCGGCACACCATAGGAATAGGATACCTTCCGTTTTGAGCCTCTTTAGATTGGGCTGAACAGCCTCTACGTAATAGTCTGAGGGAGGGGCCCTGTCACAGCATTCTGTATGGCTCCGATTGCTATCCAGGTATCCAAACTTTGATTGGACTGTGTCAGCAGGCTATATCTGAGATATTGGTGTGTATTCCCATCAGATGTTTTGCGCGAAAGTTATTCTGCATAAGAACCGTGAGCTTCTTGTATACACGCCTCTTGCTTGTGAGTGTGAACGTCCCCAAACCTGACGAAAAGTTTTCATACTCAAGTCTTCTTAACTTAAAATGTCTCCCTTTATCTGGAAGAGCACCACAAAGTTGCCCCGGAAAAGGAACCTTTCCTACAGCAGACCCAGAAAGACGCACTGCCGACACCTGCCATAGGCAGCCAGTAGAAAGTCTGTGTGGCCAGGGGCTATAGCGGAGTCTATGCAAACCTGTTTCTCTCTGGAGCCGATATGCACACCTCGGTTTGTCCAGATTCTCTTCGCTGTTTTTGAACAAATCATATACACGCAACTAGCCTGAGTTCAAGATTTAGGGGTAAGTGGCTGCGACCGAAGGTATGCGACAACCTAGCGTCCCCTCCTGGTATGCGAAGTCGTGACAGCAGCGCTAACAAAATGTTTTAAAGTCTAACGTTATCATCCGGCACCCGCGGCTTCACGTTTCAAACTTATGACATTCCCTTTCCCGTTCCTATGTCATCTTTATGGACACAATGTAAGGTTGAATATACGCAAAACAGCGTACTAACTGAGGTGAAGTGGACAATGCAATAACGCCAGCCGTCCGAAAATCATGGTCAATTCACCAATTTCACTTTGTATACTCTGGGAACACACACAAAGAGAAGCACAACTGTTACTCGGGGTATTAGCTCAGAAAAAATGACAGGTGTCGCGAGAAGCTTATGGCGAATCGCGTCTGGGGGTTTGCCTCCAACCTGAACATGCAAAGCCATTGAATCGAGGGACTCCTGGTTGGAGGCAAATCAGTTTTTTCTCTTCATGTAGGCAAAGAAAGAGTATCCTTTAAAAAAGTTGCGGAAACTCGCAAGTCGTTATTGTCGAATAAATACATAAGCCCCTGTGGTCTTGCTGAGAGCACGTTTTTTTCCAGTGCCAAATTAGCTGTGTGATGCCACAGAAGGAAGGCCCTGTGGCCATTTATTAGGTAGAGTCATCGAAAGTGTTAGCAACAACAAAGAACGGGGTGCCCGCGTATGCCCACAGCGGCAATTTGCTTTAGCGCCCTAAGTAATCAGTGAGGTTGTGCGCGTGCGCTGGAGGCACCGAGTGCAAAATGTCAGCCCGGGGAGCACCGATTGTCATCCGTCTGCCGTAGATGCGCCGTGGCTATTGTAATCGGCCGCTCTGTGCTTAGGCTGGCACCCGCTTATTCGTTAGTGTTAACGCTTTTGAGGGCTGTACTTCTGCAAGACCATTGCTTCCCTGACAACGCTGCTGCGATTTTCTTTTATTCGGGACCAGTACTACACACAGGTGCTTTGCTGGAATAACCTTTTTGATGGGCAACATCTCAGGTCTTTTATGCAAAATGAAGTCCCTGGAACGTTACAATAAATAATATCATGAACAACCATACAACACCAGGAGTGATATACACCACGTCCCTTTAGAGTCGGTTTCTTTGTAACACACGTGCATTACTGGGACGACATTTGAGGCGCATTAAAAACACCAAATTTTGTTGTACCTTAATAAACACCTGAAAAAGGCCCCCTTGTATTACAATAAAGCGCGATGCGCAGAGCCCATTTGCTACTCCGCAGAAATGCATTGCCATGAAGATTTTTTTAGAAATATTATTACATATCTGGTGAAAAAGTATGAAAGCCTCAAAGCCTCTTGTTAGTAGCCTTTTTTATATTCGGCTGCACTCTGGCACATGAAACATTACAGACTAACAGTCGTAGGGCCAAGATTGTGTTGGTTGTCTCTCAACAATGCTTAAGCCTTATTGAGGGACAACCAAGCCTCTGGTAACTTCGTGTTCATTCTGTTTTTAATGCGCCCACGTTAGCAGTGCGCCCCGAAAGTACTGCATGCACCCTTTCGAACTGAATGTTACAAGATTTCGCGAATGGTGTGCTCTTACTATAAATGAATCAACTTAGAAATTTATTGACTACTGAGCGAAAGAAAAGGGAAATGTTTGCCCTTGGCCTGTTCGACGTAGGGATAGCAATATTATCTTCAGTAGAATTTTGATGTGTTTGCCTAATAGTTAAGAGAAACTCATATTAGCGAAAACGTTTGAGAACACTCACCAGGACAAAAAACCGCAGTATCGGTTTAAAGCAAAAGGGGTGTTTAATATATCAATCTTCCAAAAAATACCGCCAGCGCAATAAAATTGTATACACTAACTGCTTTTTTGGCTACCGGGTACACCTTACAACTGCCTGTCTTACGATTTGTTTGAGCCGATTTGATCACGATTTGATTACGCGGCATTTACGTACTCTGTTTTAATATACGCGAAAAAAATATGCCTATAACGGGAGCTGGAGGAGAGATTGGATTGCAGAAGATGGGGCAGTAACATTTTTCTTAGTTTCTCTTTACAATATTTCGCACCAATATCATTTAGCTTTTTTCCCAAACACTTGGATAAAGCATCAACTTACGCAAAAAGATAATGTGCAAAATGCGCGTTTATACCACATCGAGTAAATGGAGCTTTCAATAGCTCCCCGGTACCACACGAAGTACAACCGGTTATACCCAATTGCAACAGTACAAAAACAGGCCAACCGGCAAAGAGAATTTTGTCCACACGAAGGTGGAGAGAAATTAATGGGAAAGACTTTCTTGCGACCCACCGCCAGGGGGACGAGCCCGGGGGGACCCCTCTTGTCCCCCCTAGGAAAAAGCCGGATAGGGTGGGTTGCTGGGAACGGGAACTTGGACATCGGTATGGGTTATGGGAAAAAGGGTGGGAATGAGGGAAGCAATTTTGCTCCAATCCTTTTGTCTGACTCTCTTGCAAGACTGATTGCTCAGCGAGGGCATCAGACAGTGCCAATTGCCAAATATGCGGCCCCTGCCACGGGTTACCGCTCACCAATAGGGTCCGATAACTGGGCCCCAACTGTCGGAGACAGGAAGTACCCTATTTAGTGGCGACGGTCGGGCCCCACCCCGACCCCCAGCTCTGCGGCCGATGCGTACTAACGTCCTCGATCAACTGTCCCGCACAAGGTACTCATGAATCCCCAGTGAAGCTTTCCACTATACACGGGTACTTGCAACAGCTGCTTTTCACGGTCTCCGGACACCGGAAGTTTGTATGCGAACGTGAACTGAAATCCATGTTGGCAAGCCAACCACGTTCGCAAGGGTCCCACAGGGCTGTTCTGCGAGACCACAATGCGAACTTTGTGCCTACGATTTTAGAAAAAGCAGTTTCAGTCCACGGAAACACTTTTACCTTCGTGTTAACTTTAAATTGGCAGCTGAACTTTATTTACATTAGTTTTGAATGTTCGAAGAAAAGCCCGGCCGGCCTTCATTTGATGAAGTCTTAAAATGTGCTGCATAAAGAGATGGAGACCTCCTTCCTAGAGGGTATAATGAGGTAACATCGTCTAGAGGTCTGTCGTGGAAACTTTGTAGCAGTAATGTATGTGAAGGGCTTTCCTCACCCTTCCTGAATAATGTCAGGAACATTACCATTGATCACAGTTGCTAAAAATCTCATTTTATATGTCTATGCAACAAAAT
The DNA here is from genome assembly GCA_013339765.2 of Haemaphysalis longicornis. Classification (NCBI taxonomy): domain Eukaryota; kingdom Metazoa; phylum Arthropoda; class Arachnida; order Ixodida; family Ixodidae; genus Haemaphysalis; species Haemaphysalis longicornis. The sequence goes on from CM023453.1 coordinate 71,283,941, forward strand.
TTATTCCAAATCTCGTTGATTTTGTCACTTTGCTTTGTATAAAAAAATACCCGCAACTGCTATAAAAAATATCACTTGAATGAAATAGGGCTCGCAAAGACCGACGAAATTAATTTAAGGCTCTCAATGGTTATATGCTGCTCAATGGTTACATGATTTTAAATGATATATTAAGATGTATGCTTCTCGTCAGTTCGCCAAACGGTCAATTTGACTCACACTTCATTTGTTGCTTCCTCGGCTTTTATTCAAATTTAATTTCCTGTAAAACACGTCTTACGAAAGTATTTTTAACGAAAGGCGAGAGAAAATGACCCCCTTCCCTTCCCCGACAATAGATACCCCCGGTCAGGGCAGGGGAAATGGTAAAGGAAAGAAGAAATGGCTAGGAAGGGTACCATATGCTCCCACCGAGCAGGAGGCGTTTGGAGAACGTATTTGGTGGTCGCCACCCAACAACATCAAAAGAATGCTGCATCATGTGTCGCAGGCCGGACGGGGTCCTGCTCACGTACGCGGGCACCCCGCGTCCAAACGTCTTAAAGGCTTTATTGTGGGAAGACCCTCGGCGCGTGACGACGTTTCCAAGTTTGCGTTAGGAAACGGAAAGGCATTCACTGCGTGATGGTCGAGTTCAGTGACATAGTCTTAAAGACGCCACCCAAGGAGGTGAAAGCAATGCATGGGTGGCGCGCCTAGGTGGGCTGAAAAGGAGCCGCGTGTTTACCTCCGAAGACCCAGTGCTCTCCGGTTTCCACACGCACTCTGGGTGCAGGTGATTTCGTCATCTTTGAAAGCTTTGGCGGCTGGCCAGTTCCCCGATTTTTTTTTCTGGAGGTGCAGGAGCAGTGCGATCACCTCCGAGCTGCAAACTCGCACTCAATAAGCGTGGAGATTGCCCACGTAAAACAAAAATGCTTAAACGTGTCTTTCTGTCCTGTGTCTGGTAGCACGCAGCACTCTAAAGTTTTCAGCAAGCAGCGGCAAGAATAAATTTCATTGCTGTTTCGTGTTGCTTTTAATCTCCATATAACCACGTTTGGAACTGCATTAACGGCTTTATAAACCTCAGGACACCTGCGCAAAATCTGAGGCTCTGCCTCCCGCGTGGCACAATGACGCAAAAGCTGTCCCGTATTAGCAACTCGCGAAGTCTTCACCGGGCGATGCAGCTGTTGTTGGTGACAGCATCATCGTAGTATACTTTAGAACAAGTAAAGAACGGCAATAACTCATGTACGGTATACCTCTGTATAAGCGACTGACCCGGATGTCAGCGGGCGGACGCGTTTTGAAAGGACTGAGGACTGACGCGCCGATTGATGATTAACGCGCCGACGCAACGCCGGCGATGAGGCGCGCCGTAGTGGAGGGCTCTGGATTAATTTTGGCCACCTGGGGATCTTTAACGTGCGCCGAAATCTCGTACACAAGGGCGTTTTTGCTTTTCGCCTCCACCGGAAAAGCGGCCGCCGTGGCCGGGAATCGAACCCGCGACCTCGTGCTCAGCAGCGCAAGTTTTGAAACGAGATTGCTATGAATGCGTGATACCATCTGCCTTCTCTCGCGTACTTTGTCGTCGCTGAAGTAGTTTATGAGCAAATTAAGCATTACAAAATCGCGAAAACGGCACATGATATGCTCAAAATATTCCCTGTAACGCACTACTTGCGCAATTCGGACTAACATCCGGCTGTGGTGATAAGGCACAGCGGAAGTACCGTTGCCGTTTTTAAGTTGTACCTGAATAATGGGGGTCTCCGCAGCATGACTGGTTTTATAATTAACTGGTCGTGATCCGCAGGGGTAGCAGCGACTAGCTGTAGGCGCGCGTCGTGTCTCTTTCGCACGTGAAGTGCGCACGAAATGCGTAGTTTAAAGGGATGCACTATAAAAAAGGTCTTCAACAAGTAGTTTAGGTTTTGCCGGGACAGTGCCATTTAAGATATCCGCGGCCGCTGTCCCGTCTTTTTGTCCCGAAATACAATCATGTCCTGTTTTCGCTAAAGCGCATAGTTTCAAAATCCGCGCCAATAGACTTGAAAAACCGAAACAGTGCCAACCTGCTGCAAGTTAGTTCAACAACTGCATCTATAATTGCTTTGAAATATTTACAAGGAAAGTGAAATTCCAATCTGTTCTTGCGTACTAGCGCTTCTTGTCTCGTTCAGGCGCGCGTGGAGCAATATTTCTTTTTAGTCGCTATGTATAGCTAAAGCCCAATCATCCGCCGATTAAGAGACTTTATGTGCAGCACACATGTACAGCCTCGGTTTGCAGCTCCTTACATTAAAAAGTTTTGAAAAAAGAACTTACTTGCGTTACAGTTAATTGGAATAATCTCTTTCACTATACTTCCGTATTCAATGGGGATCCTCGCAATGAGTGCGATTTTCAAATCAACAAAGCGTGACAGCATAGTTCTTCGTCGAATCGGTTCCTCTTCGAAGAAAATAATACAATAAAACTGCACGTGTGCGACTTCAATGAAGCCTGCATAGAATATATGGGCAAATACCAAGATATAGAGCTACTGCGAGGTTAAAGTGGGTACTGCGACGAAAAATACATGCTTGGCAGGAGATTAAAACAGGCTCTATTAATTCCTGTCCTTTCTTGAGCTCAAAGCAGCTGACGAATTAGAAAAGTCTATGTTTAACCAGTGGATCCCTTTAAGCAAAGCGCTAAAAAAAAGACTGAAAAATGGGAACTCTTCCGGCCGGTATGTCAGTGTCTGAGATGTTGGCGCAAGTTTTTAAAGAGATTACTACAGAGGCTCTATGCTCCATCGAGATTGTCCGCTTCGTGAAACTGGACCTGCGTTTTCCTGGAACCATAGCGCAAGTCGAGGGCGTTTTTTCCCATTGTGAGGTATACGTGGACATCCAAGGAGCCTCGTCTTCTGCTGTCCACGTTGCGTGCTGTCTTACTTGGCGGATCAACTTTCCGTATAATGTACGAAGAGTTTTACAACCCAATCCTGCGGGATACACTCCTGCTGAAAACAATATTCAGTCACCCGCAAAATACACCAAAGAAGAAGCTAAGTGGGACCTGCAAAATGAATGCACATAGCTGAAGTGTGAGTGGGGTTGTTGCCTCAGCCCGAGTGAGTGGTTAGTAAAACCAACTTTTTTGAAAGAGCACTCTTATTCAGTTTTTTTTCTCGAAGTCTAAAACTTTTATTAAATTTTTTTACTCCCCCTTCGCTCCCCTCCTCCATGGTGTGTCCTATTTTCCACCTGCAGCAATATGGTCACCCTACCTTCAATAAACTATATGGAGACAGCAATAAGTTTCTGGACGTTACTCTGAAAATGCGGCGACGTGCAGTGAAACCAAACGGCCGAATTTGTGACACAGAACTTCTATGCCGTCCAGTGGCGTAGCCAGAAATGTATTTCTTGGGGTGTGTTTCACGCAGCCAGTAAGAAAATAACAGGAAAGAGAGTCTGCGCCTAACAATATTCAAGTCATAAATAAGAAAACTTTAAAGTTTCGCGGGTGTTATGCCCCTTATGCCGTCGTTTATAACAAGCGCACATTCCCGAGAAGGAATTCATTTCGCTTCAATTCAAATAAATTTCATTGCTCTCGGAAAAAAACGAGGAAGAAGCGTGGAAGCAGCTACGGATGGGATATCAGGAAATTAAGAGCTTCTAGTTAAGGATTACTTGCGTTGAAGGCATACACACAATACAGCGGTGACGATTCACGCATTCGTTGACACTGCAGAGTGTAGCGGATAGTGGCGGGACGCATACTAATGCAGCTTGATAAAGTTAAAGTAATGCCGACATTGCCAGTCGCTCATGCAGCCGACGGTGCCGCCGATGTGTGGTAGATGCCGGCAGGCGTATACCTTGCACGCCTCAGGCACGTGTGCGCGCAAAGCTGGCCCACTTCGGTTGTGATTACGCGCGGGTACTTGACACCGATGCAACGGGAGGTCTGAAGATGTTCATGAACAAATTTCAGCTGCTGATCCCTCTTCGAGCATCTGTACCAGAGAACTGACGGCCACTGACTGGCCCCTTGCGGGGCCCGTTCACATTCCTCATTTTCGTGGGTGCGCATTTCACGTACCAGCCTGCGTTTCAATGCCTTGAATGTATCTCTCTCGCGCGAGCTCCGGGGATTGTGTTTCGGGTCCCCGCCCGCATCGTGTTCTCGTTCATCAACGCTGACGCTGTTGTCGTATACCTTGCCACAATAGCGATAAGCACGCTTCCTTCCACTAAGGCGGAGGTTCCGTTAGCTTTTTCTCGTCGCGAAAAGCGACAGTCCCGGCCACGGTTAAAAAAATTGCACGTGACAAAAAAATCACTGTCGAGTCGTTTTAGAGGGGGGCGGAGAATGGATTCGCCCTCAGCGCCCCCACTCTTGGATCCGCCACTGCTTCTGAGCATATGCAGGATGCATTCGCAGAAGACTAATTTGCCGCCGCATGACACTACGCCACAAACCAGGTGTAACTCATTCGATACACAAAGATTTTACCGGCATTTCGTTGCTTAAAATAACTTTTCCGTTCAGCGGTGGCTGCAAATTGCGAACAGATATTTACCGACCCGACCGGCCATGCCTTGCCGCCCCGACGCTCCTGTTTCGCATTTGGCTCGACTTTTTCGCGTTCCGAGCTGCAGCGTAGGTGTCGGGTTGATTTCTGTCGGCTTCCCGTTGATGAAATGAATAAAACATACCTCCCGAGAACAAAAACGGTGCGATAAGGACTGAAGATGAGGGTTAATAAACAGCGCTTCCATAAAGAGCGTCAAACCGCATACTTACCGTCGCAAATTTGCTACGTTCGAAGTCTTTCCGGTTCAGCGCGACGACCCATTCACGGCGGCACTCAAGGGACGCAGGAAATTCGTGCAAAGAATAGACTCCGCCCATGCAGACACTTCTTTTATTGGGGTGTACTTAACACGATTCTTGCATGAGCACTTTCGCTGACGCTGATCGTTGGCGCAGCTAACAACGGCGTAATGACGCCCGGACTTAAATATTCTGTACATCGCCAAGTAAAGAAAATGACCGCAATCTTCCCATAATTAAGAAAGTAAGCATCAATTGGTGATGAAATTTGGGCGTCCAGCCGGAGCGGCGAAACATAAAGTCACACGCAACATAGGGTCACGGGCGAAACATAGGGTCACAGGCAACCCCCGTCAAGACAAAGAGCGGGGGGGGGGGGGGGGGCGCTATATGCGCGCGAGCTTTGTGTGTGTGTACTTGTGTGCGTGCGCGCTCACGGAACCCCAATCTTCTTGGCTTGAAGGCGCAGGTCGAGTTAGATGAACGACAGGCACATAATTGCTTCAAATTACAAAACAAAGAAGGTGGTCATCCCTAGGCACGAGACCTCCTTTCGCCGATACACTTGTTCAGAGTACCGATAAATAATAGACACCATTGCAACAAATAGCTAAAAGAAATTGAAAAATTTTATACGTAAATTTATGCTTAACATTTCATTTTTTAATGATACCTGAAACAGAGCGATCATTTTCTGTGTACACATGCTACAGGATACACTCTTGTGTTGAGAGCAAGACATAAAATATATAATATGGATAAAGGAAAGCCCGTTGATCAGTGAAATAAAAATATTGAAAAGAAAATTAGGCAGATAGCTAAGCAGAGAGCAAAATAGAATTTGAAACCCACACTAAAAATATAAGCAATTACATCAAACCGAAACAGTATGGGCATGAGGTTAAGAAATGCACCTGGTAATGTTTTAAGCAGTCCAATATATATGGGACAGAATTGCGCAAAATTTATAGTCAAAAGCCGTGTACACCCCCGACCTTATGAATTTGGAATTGGAGAATGAACCCTTAAAAGAAAACCAAACCAGCAAGAATTGCCTTACACATTTGCTATGTTCGTGACTTGCGTGCAATTTAAGTCTGGAGAAGGGCTGTTTCCACGACCCAAATAGACAAGTGCCTTAAGACAATACCGATTATAGGGGAAACCTGCGAATCAACTGCTCATAGGTCTCCCATTTTAATAAAGCGTTTAATCTGCCGGTGCTTCCCAGATACGTCGTAGCACAATTCTTTCAAAAACATTTTTGAATGACATAGAGCTTTGCCGCTAAGAACCCCGCAGCTATTTCCGGAATGCCAAAGCTTTGGCTATGAAGCCTTCAAAGACTAAAGTCCTGACTTTCTTTGGTAACCTAATCCGGATTAGAGAAAAAAATAACAGATTGTTTAGGCTTACGTTCCGAAATTAGCGCGCTGTTCCAGATTAAACTTTGGTCTTAGAACTCTGTCACAACAAACACACGCAATAAACAAACTTTTCATATTTTTTTGCTTTCGTTAGGACGCTTAAGGAGCCGAAGTAAATCGCCTTCTTACTACAACTGCAATCTCTGAAGTTAAGTTCTTTTTTTGGCGAAGAGGTGTTTAGTGTGCTAAAAATACTTTCGGTTCGAGACGTGAACGCAGAACGTCTGCTGGGACTAAAACACCACAAATAATTATTTCCCGAAAGCGAACATATCCTACTTTATTACATGGTAAGCAATACATAACGATCTCTACTGCTTGCTGCAGCGATTACTCTGTATGTAAGCTCTGTTTTTTTTTCCTTTTTGAAGGGATATAGAAGGCTACAAAGCCGTGCGCGAACGGGCCTTGTTTACCTACTATTTTTACCTAAATTTCTTGCATTACCTAGTCCACTCAAGTTGGTTACCAATTGTAAAATGCTGCCAGAAAAATAAAACTTGTATACATCATGATGCACTGTTCCTAAATAGGGTGACCTACTTAATGTGTAAAAACACAGTTTTTATGCGTGTTGTTTATTTGGTTCTATTGACTGCTTGAAAGCTTGAAAAGTAAAAAAATTATTTACTTGGGGGTATCTCAGTTTACCATAGGCTCCCACCAAGGTAGCTACCCCTTAGCAAACCAAGGGAATTTTGTGGTTTGATAGGGAGGAATATTTCAGCTTACAAATTAGGCATTGAAGTATTTCGCCAACATAATCTTAGCCAAATATATGGCGGTATTTCGCACATATTTCTACTACATGGTAAGTAGCGTAAATCAGATTTATTGTTGGTAAACAGTTTCTTAAGCCAGTAAGTTTCTTTTGTTGTAAGCATGCCATAATGTGATTATGTGGTTCTTTTGTAATCAACTTGTACCCAAAAATGAGCAGGGAAGTCGTTCCGCTCTTTTAAATTATTTTTGGCATCATTTGTTTCGTTAATTACAAGTTGGCCCGTAATTCCGAGCGCCTCTCACAATTTTAACATCCTAAGTTACTGCAAAATAACAAAAATGCCCCTACTGCGGAAGAATGAATTTTTGCTGTACAGCGCACAAGAGCCGGTAAATTGCTTGGATAACACTTCAAGACAAAACAAACAGCTTGGATTAAAGAGTAAATTCATGTAGAAGATACCCTAATTAAAATTATGCGAAAGGAGTGGGGCGGCGCCGGTCCTGTAATTCGAATGCCGGAAAAAAAGTAGGCGTTCAACAGGCTCAACGTTATGGTTACTTGGCAGGCAGGCGAAATAAGGGAAGACCAAAGATTCGATGGTGGGATGAGCTGAGAAAGTTTATGGCATAATATGGGCAGGGTGGACTCAGAATTAAAACAAAACAGCTGTAACTCTTCCGTAGGTGCTTCCGACCCGCAGTGAACAAAACCAGGGTGGACAAAACCACTGTGGTTAAAACCAGTGTTTGCCGGCTGCAATCTGTAATTCATTATTTTAATTTATTTATTTATTTATTTATTTATTTATTTATTTATTTATTTATTTATTTATTTATTTATTTATTTATTTATTTATTTATTTGCAGATTTTTTAGTTATTTCAAATAACCTTAAGTTGGGACGGAACAAGGCTAAATAATCGTTCTAAAATGCCCTCACCAAGGCAAAGTTAACGTGGGTTTCTTACTTAAATATTATGTCTAGGATTATGCTAGCGCGAAAGGAATCTTTGACCTTGGTGCAAGGCAGTGAACAACATCCGCATCGGACCGAAACATCGCAAGGTTAGCCTTGCATAGCTCTATGCTTTCTCCTTGAGAGCTCCGTGGGATTACTGTCACAAATTCAAATCCTACACGACTGTGGTAGCTTGCCGTGCGCTAGTCCTCGGAATGATAATGTATACAAAAGATCTCCGTTTAAGTCTAATGTATTATCCAAAAGGAAACGAACCACCTTTTAAAACAGCCATGGAAGGGCCTGTAACATAGTTGCCGTAATGAAACTCGTCAATCTTTCTGAACATTTCTTCCAACAGGGGAATTGGCATCTTAATGCTGAAGCAACAAAGGTACAAGAATCTCGATAAACCGAAATCGCTTAAACGGAATTGCCGCTTAAACGGAACAGTTGCCTGGAATTTGGTTGCTTTTTATTCAGATAAATAAAAAAAAACTCTCGGTAATCGGAACTAAAATTCGGAACCAGAAATGCAACTTCTTGTGAAATCCACTGGCATGAGAATTAGCTTTTTACTGTTCCGGCTGCTTCGTTCTTGTTTTTTTTTTCTTCCTCCATGCTTTTTTAGCCTTGTTGGCCTCGTAAGCCTCGTCTCGTAAGTGGTTAGCCGTGTTAGCGCAAAGAATGCAACATCGCAGTTCTTGTTCCAGTCGTTCGGTCTCGATTCTAGACGCCGATGCTACAGGGTTCACCTCATGTCGCCTCGTTCGTGCCATCGTTGTGGTATTCGTCCTTCATTACCACGTTGCCGTCTTCTAAATTCGGTGGCTCGTAAGCACTCGTGAAGTTGAGGCCTCTAGCCTCCATGAAGATGCAGTTGTAAGGACTCAAACAAAAATAATTGACGCATTTTGTAGTGCACAGCGATTCATTCTGGCCAAATCAACTTTGTGAATGCTGTGCGTACACTGGTTGTAGTTTTCTTGCTTTCTGAAAACTATCAGATACAGTCACTTTCTAGTGGTTAGAGTTCCATAAAATGTCCTTAGAAGTGTGTGCCCACATAAATTTGCACCTTAGAACCATCTCCCTCAGTAAACGGAACTCCTGTTAAACGGAACTAATTTTTCCGGTCCCTTTAAGTTCCGTTTATGGAGAGTCTACTGTATATTATTTTGCAACTGTGATATGTTACGTTTCGTTTAAAGCAAATGGAATGCGCTAAATGGCATTTGTGATTTGTAGCTGCTCTGAGTAGAGATAGCCGTAGACAAAAGCTTCCCTCGTAACTGTTAGCAATTTTTTTAGGTTTTCAGTTGTGCGACAGAGCCAAAGGACGCGTGTCTTATTCCCACCCGCTGCGTCAGCTTTTCTGTTGAGGGCGAGAAGCGGAAACGCCCGTGTGTTCGAGATTTAGGTGCATGTTAAAGATCCCCAGATACAAAAAAAAAATGATCCAGGGCCCTTCACTACGGCGCGCATTATCTCCTGTGTAGCGTCTACGCCTTAAACATCATAATCAATCAGTCAATAAAAATTGGAGTGAGAAAATTATTTATTTTTTCCGGCGTCAGGCAGTTGTAAAGCTAAAACATTTCATGAAGTTGTATTTTTCAGTTGGATACGCTTTGATATGTGAATATAACATGGGATGGATATTCGGCTTCGTTGGAAAACCTCCGAAGGGTACAGGACAATCAAGCTCGGCATATGGTCTGCTAGATGGGCGTATAACAGTCTGGGTACCCAAAAAAGCGACTGCGACAAACATAGTACTTCAACCTGTACGGACAGCGGTGCATTGGCCAACAAAGATTCTCGCATGCAGGCTGGCCGCGTTGCCTAAGCTCAATGTATATTGATTTCCGCGTTCGGGCTAACCAGCCCTTGTGGAGGCTGAATAGACGACACGTGCGTTAGCAGGCGTCCATCTCATGATTGGGAGCCGGGAAGACAGCGACAACGACCCTTGTTCTCGAATTCGTCGCGACTCCTGGCGGTCAGGAACCTTTCTTTGGAATTAGCACGTGGCGAAGGCCGTGGACACTGGACGATATTGGAGCCTGGGGGAAATTTCGCAGATAGTTGTACACAAAGGACATGTACAATGTACAAGAAAAGGAAGCGGAGTGGAACAGTTCAGCCACCAATAAGTGTGGGAATTTCAAGTGACATCGGTAACATTCTAATACCCAAAAGCTCCTTGGGCTCATAACAATTACAGAACAAGATCTGATGGAGGTTTCCAGGTAGGAAAACCGACAATTATTGGTTTTTACTATATTGGCGAAACATTCTTCGGTTGTAGTTTAGTACGGAAATTTCTGAAATGTAATTGATCATCACGTAAAGCACCTACAGAGCACACTGCTTTTTACCCCCTGAGGAGCAGCTACTGCAAAACTACATCTTCTATGAGAAGAGTTACTAATCAATAGCACTGAAATGTTGTTTTTCAGTAATCTTTTGTGTGTAAATCCGGGAGTTAAAAAACATTGAGAGCGTAGCGCACGAAGTGGTTGCTAAGGCTATAAATTTTTCCGGAAGGTCAGTCCAGTCCGGCCTTTTTTGTCAGTTCCAAATGGGTCAAACTCAAACAAAACTTTATAGTGCCGGAGATGCATTGTTCTAAAAACCTCTGAAACCTCGGCCCTTGTTCTTCAGGAAAGTTCCACGGCGCGGACCGTCTTAGGCCGCTTTTATTGTAAGGACTGACCTAATACCTTCTTGCTTTTGGCCGTAGAAACAACTTTTTGCGAACTGTGTAATTCGGTAGAATGGTTAGAACATTCCTAAAGAGAATTACTTACCAACATACTTTAATGTTTTAGGCGACACTACCAGTGCTGGCGCTGCCCGCGTGCGTTTTACTAGGTTAAACATTTTTGTGTATTTTCGAAACTGGTGCGCTAGTTTTGGAAGCTGATTCTGAATATTAAAACCTTCTTATTCAACTACAAACCTATATTTAAAATGCAAGAAAGTAATAGGTAGTAGGCGCTTATATTTCAAGTAAAAACACATTAAGCGTTGTATGGTTTTAGCTTTTCGGTGTAATATGGTGGGCGCGCAAACAGAAAAATCTTCAGCTGCTTCGTTTGGACTTAATGGGGCGGGAAAAAAATATGAAGGTAGTGTTTTCATAACGAGCTGTTGATGTTTTCACAAAGTTAACATTTTTATTACTCATCACTGCGACATATTTTAGTCAACGTTGAATCGTTTCGGTGTTACGTAATATAAGCCTAATGGGCCTTGACGTCACAAATTACCTCCTTACCCGCTCTACGCAAACATTGCCTGCCACAATTTTCACGTACAGAGCGTACAGCGGAATGACTAATATACCTCCATTGCTAAAGTAAAAACTGGGCATTACTGCATGGTAAGCCCTTTAGTAGAATGAACATACGAACGACGTTGTCAAAACAACACTGTCAACGACCGAGCCTTTAGTTGCCAGTGTACATTTTTTTAAATCACAAAGGCCAAAGTTCGCGCGCAGCAGCCGTCCCGGGCTGCGTGCTATTTTTTTTTACTTGCTGGGCTATGTGGTACCCCGCCTTCACCGTTGTTTTCGCAAGTAAACACCTCTGCCCGTATGCGGTGAAATATAAAAGCGGACTTCTACAAGATGATAATTTATTTTGTTTGTTTGTTTGTTTTTACGTGGAGCTTTTGGGACCCGGTGCCGTTGATCTGCCGGCGTGATCGGCTGCGTTGAAAAAATATCCCTCTCTGCGGAAAGTTATGAAGGGAGAAGGATTAGGTTGTTTTTTTTATCCTACTTTTGCTTGGGTGTAGTCGCACGACAAGATTGTCCTTATTAAGCCATTATATTAACGATTACATTATGCATTCCCAAATCAACGTGGGAATGAAGCAAAAGGAACAGAGGGCATTTTGCTGAGACGATGTCGCAAAAATAATCATTATGCACGTTTCATGAATGAACTGAGGGTTACACAGCTAAACAAGTTATGCAAAAAACGTGGAACTTTTTAACAAGGTCTGAGCAATACTGAACGTAAATATATAAAAAAAGTATCATGCGCTGCCTCTCAAAGCTTTCTAGACCGTTTGGGCGGCATCTGTTCAAGAGCTTTTCGAAAGATCGTGATATTGAGATCACATGACACAGCTCGCAACAAATGAGCTCGTGAGCAACTGGAATCACAGTTCTGAGCGTTTGTTTACACCTTTACACCAGCAAACAATATACACAATAAAACCAAAACCAAGCTGGCTGCATGTAAACGAGAACTGTCAACATCTTCAGAACAAGATATTTTCCCCCGAAATTTATCACGAACGTCAAGTCTGGTTTAAAGTTCTATTACTCGTAGACAGCGAGGCAAGGGAATCGATGATACTTGGGCAAGTCGGACGCCGGACACCGTAATCTACATTTGTATATAATAAATCAGACGCGCGATTCTTAAAAATCAGTAAACCGTGAAATCGTTTGCGTTGTCGGTGGTCCCGCGGAACGAGGTACATTCGTTTTTAAAAACTAGAGGCACATTCTTTTTGAAAAACAGCAGGAAGCAGTACCGGGCAGCACAAACTCCCTGTTTTGGCATCAGCTGTAAAGCCCTTTGTCTTTGCCGTTTCCCAAAACTTCCAATTAACAGACTTTTTTCTACCTTTGACGTCACAGAATGACAATGAGAGGGGGAGGGAAAGTCAGGATATGAATACATATTTGAAGAAAAAATCGCCAATAAATAACGAATATTGACCTCGCGATTTTTTTAGTGTAATCACTGAACAGCTACGTTTTTTTAGTGTAATCACTAAACAGCTACGATTTTTTTATCATTAAAAATGCCCTCAAAAGTGCAGTAGCGTTCCACACTTTGAAAGTGCGATAGTATCATTTTTAGCATTTAACTGGTTAGCACCGTAACAACCCCTCCATCGGTGTGTTTCCCGAACCACAGTCCCCAGTATCATTAGTTGTTGATGGTCAAATCCGAAGCGAACGTTTCGCAACGACCATCCACTGCTGTATTGTCGGGTAACCACAGAAAAATTATTTTCCACGTCCGCTCTCTTGTATACGATCAGCTCAGGAGCAGCTTGCATAGAACGTATTATTTGACATTAATTGGAGTGCGACCGCGTGGAGTGGTGTAATCCTTCGGCCTAGAATCCATGTGCTGAGTCCGGGGCGATGCATATGCAGACACGCGACTTAGGCAGGGTATTATCATTTAAATTAGACGTAGTGAGTCACGAAGGTCGCGGCATTTTTTCTCTGAAAATCCAGATCTCTTAAAGCTTCGTCTCTACCTAAACGTCATTTCAGGCAAGCTTTTCCGAAACCTTTCGTAAAGATACGGAAGGTACTCGTGATCTTGTATGCAGCTTGAATATGTTATGTTCTTTCTAGGTCTTGGATATACGCGGAGTATAAATAAATACGAACTGTGCGGAAAGGATAATGGTTAGATCCCGCCGTTTGTACATGCGATGTTCGAACAACTACAATGATGCGCTTGTATTTATTAATGATACAGGATTTTGTTTTTACAGCAGAAAATAACATTGTGTTGTTCACTGCGGTGCCTTGCAGCCCCTGCAGTGTGAAATTCTAAAAACAAATTTGCTACAGCCCAGTTACACAACCCTCGTAATTGAACTTCTCCGAAGAAAGTACAACAGGACGGAGAGAGAAACTAATATGCAGCCCCTAAAGATATTCTCCATGGCTGAGAAACGGCGGGAAAATGCAAACTCTGCAGGCCAGCCAGTTATCCAGGTTTTTTCACTCCTGCTTGGAGGTAATGCGAAGTTCTCACGTAATATCCAAATTATGAGGATTTGTGGTACCTCATAACATGAAAAAGACAAAAATTAATGATGGGCCCCTTTGCACGTTGGCCTGCACTTTAACAGTACACGACTTTATCCTAGGTCGAAGATACTCGATTGATTGATTGATTGATTGATTGTGGGGTTTTAACGCGCCGACGCAACGCAGGCGATGAGGCGCGTCGTAGTGGAGGTCTCCGGATTAATTTTGACCACCTGGGGATCTTTAACGTGCGCCGAAATCTCGTACACACGGGCGTTTATGCTTTTTCGCCTCCATCAGAAAAGCGGCCGCCGCGTCCGGGAATCGAACCCGCGACCTCGTGCTCAGCAGCGCAACGCCTTAGCCACTGAGCCACCGCGGCGGATTCGGTCGAAGATACTCACTGAATATTGTCTGATAAGGGCAACAAAAATGTGAATTGAAACGCCGGGAAATTCAAGTAATGAAGGCCGCACAAAACTGGGTTCAAAGGCCAGACGACGAGCAATTTCCGACCATGTTTTGCGCGGGCGTGAATATTTTACGCACCACGCCCCCTGAAAGAAAAGCGTTCATTTAAATTGATCATGTTGACTGAGTATCGGAGTTTTATTAAACATCCGGAGGAGCGAAGGAATGCTGCAGAGCTTTTTTTGCATATCCTATTAAGAGTGCTTATACTTGAGAACTGATAACCTGAGTTTTTACTGAAACATTTTTAGCGAAGCTTGTATAAGCGCACTTGCGCCACTGGTGGTGCTACACCCCGTTACTCCTTGCGGCAAAGCCCATTTTATCCACGTGCTATAATGAAGAAGAATAAGATGATGGTGATGATGCTCTTGAAGTATTTGGTTCGTGCACACTTGGGGGGACCTGCCAGGGATAATGTGTGACTGTGCCCTTGTTGATTGGCTTACTTGAACCGTCGCTAGTCGCTTACCCCCAAATGCCTTGCAGCAAAGTCCCCTTCATCAAGGTACTGATCACGGCGCAGCTCTCACACGCCGTTCGCAGCTGTCGCGGGAGCGCGCGCACAAGTTTCGCCCTAAATCACGCCACAATGGGAGCCAATCATCGTCCTCGGTTGCCACGCGCCACATCGCTGGTGCGGTCGGTCGCACTCGTCGGCCAGTTCACCTTCTAGCCTGGCACGGGTAGGCCGTGCGTGGCTCGCTCTGCGATAGAGCGGGCAGCCATGGAATAACGTAAACGTGCCGTATACTGACAGAACAATAGTCTACAATAACCTATACCAAACACTGGCGCTCGGCTTAAGGTCAGCGAAAATCAAGTGGTTCATTTTGATTGATTGATGGCTCAGAGTTTTCATTTTAGTCTGAGAGTTTTGATTTTGGCAGAAGTGTTTTGTATTTTGCGGTCGTTACATTTCCATTTTGGTCATTTTCGTTTTCAATCAGGTCAAGCGTCTCGTGCACCGCTGTTTCCGGAGGGAAGGGATTTGTTAATTTAGTCTACAATTCAAGAAGTTGGCTCTGCGTAACATAAACTTGTACAGTCCAAATTGGAATAATGAACGTCGAAAACTCGACACTTCATATCTAGACGCAGTTGTACGTACAATTCGGTATAAAAAATTGGCCCCAATACACGCTGTGAAAGTGATTGAAAAGCAAAGCGTTAAATGACTTCCACAGCTATTGCCCATGCGATGTCACTTGAATCCACACACGTGGCTCTACAAAGAATGAAATGAGAGATTCTGCCAGCCGTTACCGGGAATTCGCGGGGGCGCCGTGTCGAACGCAGCAGCGTCGGCCACGGCCTGGCTAGACTGGTGGACGCCGCCGCCGTAGTATCGCTGTGCGTCGGCAGAAACATTACGGAGAGGAGCGCCATTCGAAGGGTCAAACAGCGGAACCTAGCCATCCCGATGTGCTAGCTCGGGGTTACATCACCACGCGACACAAGCGCAGGCATCGAAACTATTCAGCAGGTGAGCTTAGAGATTCCCATTTATACCGATTTAAACTAGTTAGTTTAGTATGTTTGAGAATTGCGACAAAGCTCAGGGAACTATTATAATCGCTATTTATGAGGACCAGTTGCTCCTTCCGCCTTTTTAATACCTCTTAAAACCTAACCGAATCGGTATTAACCAATTTAGAACTGGAGTCCCATTCCTGGCTAGAAGTGCAGAAAATGTAGCGTTCATCTAACGGCGAAATGTCTGCGTGTGGTTTCTACTTTTTGTTTTCCCGCAATTCAAACCAAAGCTTAAAGGTATCTTTGCCGTACGACCACTTAATTTCGTCGGGCGCGGGTTACCCAGGAGGTGCTGTCGAACAAGTTAATCAAGCCGTGCGAAGGAAGCGCGCAAAGGACGCGAAGCTGCGCCAAAACAAGCCCAAACAACCGTTTCTAAAGAAGACGACAAAGCCGTACCACCGACGTGCCCGCCGGCAAACGGGCACCTTCGCTAGGGGAACGCTGGTTAAATTCGCCGCGCCATCTACAGTATGCTCCGTGAGTGAATCCCTGCGCTTCCCCCTCCTTCCGCCCCCCTCCGTCGCCGCTTCCGCCGCGTTGGGATATTATTGTTCCGCATGCAGCGAAAGAACCGTTGGCTGGTAAAGGTAGGAAGCTTTGCTTTACAAGTCGTATTTGTGCTAGGTTTCTCTACTGAGATGTGCTACGTACCAACGTTTATAGATACTTTTTCAGTTTCGGAATTGCGCCTTCCAAAGCGAGCGCGACTTTACCCTAGGCGCTGAGAGGGCGCTCCGGTCGCGAGTTGCGATGTGTCGGCGGCTGCGGCGGCGCCTCCGGCGGCAGCGTTGACGGCGTGCGCGGCCGGTCCGCTGGGTTCAAAGTTGCGACCGGGGCGTAGTTGCGTGTCTGCTCTACGAGTTTCTTCTTTTCGCTTGCATTTGTCTTCCACCTTGCGGGAGAAATTTCTTTCATGTGCTGGGCTGGGCACATGCAACGTGCCATTTACAAAATGTACAACTGTGTCGAGGAGGCCGGAATGTACATAGCTCCTCATGCTAAAGAACTATTATTAAAACAAAACATCTCAATACAAAACTTCCTAATTTATCGAGGATTTTGGGTTGGCTTTTACCGGCGAAACAATTTGATTTCTTCGGAACAACAAAGGATACGCGGATGTCTTTCATAAATAAAACATGCAGTTGCTGCGCATGCCTGCAACGAATTTGCGCGATTGGCATGGCAAGCGAAATCGTGTGCCCACTTGACAGCTGTATACTGCTACGTGACAATTCATTTAAAATGCTGTCGTTCTTATTGATATTTTATCCCCTCTAGAAATCCCTGGGCTACCTCCTTGCATAATGGGCCCGTTTCAAATAAATCACGAACTCGAATAGCGCGGCAACAACGTTGAGCAACTTCGGAGAACAGTTATTTCTTTTTGAGTACGCAGCCAGAGCTAGCTGGTCAGAACCCGAGATGCCGGGGCGGAACGTAGGCTACGGAAGGGCCGGTTCCTGAGTCCAGCAGCCAAAAAAATCGCCTGACCACTAACCCTACGTAACGTGTTACGCCACGTATTTTTTTCTCTTTTTTTGCGTTTTTCCTGAGGGTTGTTGTATTTCTCTGCCATTCTTTTCTCTTTCAACAACGAAAGTAATAGAACACAGCCGTTTCATTTCCTTTCGTCCTATGCGCGTGTATGGACCCGCTGCTTGATGTGCAGCATTAGACTGTTGAGCCTGCATCAGGGCATCCCAAAAATATTATAGGGAAGCCTACGCATTTTTAATTCTTACCGAGGAGCTCTGAGCCCTGAACCTCGCAAATAAGCTAGAAAGGACGAGCTACACACTGTCATCTGACCGAAAGTTGGTCCCTCGGTCATCGCGTGTTGCAAACTTGTGCGGGATGAGCTTGACAATATTCAGAGGTGTCAGATACTCGCAAAATAACTGAATTACTGGAAATACGCTTTTTAACGCACTAAGGCGTCAAAGCGGGCGAATTCTAGCGCAGGCACGCCTGCCCCTTACAATCGGACGACAGCGGTGCGAGTGTAGCAGCGGAGCGAGTGTAGCAGACGGCAGCGGCGCGACTCGCCAAGCTGACGTCAGCGCCAGGGGGCACCACTCAAAACATCTCACCGCCAATAAACGTTGGAGCAAGCAGCATCGCAATGCCGCTGGCCGCATCAGCGTACTGACGCATGCGCAGTGGCACCTCCGCTCGTCCGCTCCGTTCCGCTGGCCGCTGGCCCGCTCTGCTAAAACTCTCTACTGTTCGGCTCGTACAGGCCTTTGTCATCTCCCGCCTCACTTACGTTGCACCGTATATTGCCCGCACTCGAGCCTACACCGACAAACTCGACCGCCTCATCCTGAAAGCAACCAAACATGGTTTTGGTCTACCGATGACTTCATCTACGCAGAAACTACTCAGCACAGGGCTCCATAATAGAGCTCATCGAAGGAGACATTTCCAGTAAACGCCTTCGACATGCCCAAACCAAAGCAGGACCTGGGATCCTTCAAAATATTGTCAAGTATACAATGGGAGGAAATAGTAATTTAAGAGTATAATTCCACACAAAGCAAGCAGAAAAAGGCGAAAACGAAAATGGCCAGAACGCCTACCTCGATCGTCTACTTGATGATGATGGTTAGAGTTTTTTGGCGCAAGGCCAGCTGGGGCAAAGAGCGCCAAACAAAAGTATCTAAAATAAAATAATGGCTACTAAAGCCAAAACAACAATAAAATCAATTAACGGAAATGGTGATGGCTGGTGTATAGGGCCAGATTTGATTATGCTTGATAGGAAATGAGGTTTAAAAAATTCACATCTGACAAGTACTCAAACACACGCTTAACGGAAAACATGGCATCGTCACCCAGAAACAGAGATGGATGTAGGGGAATATGTTGTCTGTAGAGTTCTCTGAAGTGTTTGTGTCGTGTTGTGTGAAGTGCCTTGCATGTGATTAGTACGTGCACTACGGATAGGGCCTCTCCGCACCTGCTGCACTGGGGTCTAGAAGATCCCGTCAGCAGATACGAGTGCGTCGCATGGGTGTGCCCTATCCGCAGCCTACCCAAGGCGACTTCCGTGTGTCTGTTGTGTGAGTCAGCTGTGTACCGTCCCAAGTGTGGCTTTATTACATGTAGTTTGTTGTCTGTCTGTTCGTCCCAGTGTGTTTGCCATGTTCTGCGCAGGTGTTGTCTCATGTGTGGCTTGAGGTCTGTGTAGGGTATCGTTGTAATGTCTACAGTGTTCCTGAGTGCAGCAGCAGCGGCCCTCTCGTCTGCCAACTCGTTCCCAGCGATCCCAGCGTGTCCTGGGACCCAGCAGAGGAGCAGCTGATGCTTCTGTGCATACACAGACATGATAGTGTTAAATACAAGATTAACTATGTGGTTTTTGGGGGGTGTATGCGATGACAGTGCGCGAACAACACTCAAGGAATCTGTGTAAATGATAGACTTTGGAATTTGATTTTCAAGTATGTGTCGTACAATCAGTAAAATTCCATATGCTTCTGCTGAAAAAATTGTTGTGTGGACGCTCATGGTTCTGGCTGCACTGAAATTCGGACCATGAGCAGCGCAGGAGACCATAGTCGAGGTTTTAGACGCGTCACTGTAAAATTCTGCAAGTGGGTATTTAAACTGCAGAGACAGAAAGTGCTGCAGTATTGCAGCTCGCGGTACCCGATTTTTGTCAAGTTTTATAAAAGAAAGGTCGGAGGAAACAGGACGAACTTTCCAAGGAGGTAAAATGTCTGAAGAGGATGATCTGTACACATCTAAAAACGAAGCGCTCAGATCCGAGGCTCGCTCTCTCACTCTAAGTGAAAAGGGCAGAGGAACGGATGGGCGATTTACAAAAAGCACAGATGTGGATGTGTCGTTAAAGACAGGATAAAAAGGATGGTTATTCAGCGATGAAATTTTAAAAGCATTAAGTAAGTCCATGTACGTCCGTTGGTTCTCAAGGCTCCACTTATTACACTCGGCATACAGACTCTCGACAGGGCTAGTGCGAAAAGCACCCGACGCAAGCCGCAGCCCCAAGTGTAGCACTGGGTCAAGCATTCGCAACGCTGTTTTAGTCGCCGACCCATATACCACACTGCCATAGTCTAAACGAGACCCAACCAAAGCAGTATAGAGCACTAGTAGGAGTTCTTTGTCGGAACCATACGATTGATGGGAGAGAACCTTAAGTATATTCATTGTTTTCAGACATTTATGTTTAAGTTTCTTGATGTGTGGAATGAATGTGAGTTTCTGGTCAAACACAACACCTAAGAACTTGTGCTCCTTGTTCACAGGAAGCGACACGCCATTCAGAGTAATGTCTGGGTCCGGATGGACCCCGCGCTTCCTGGAGAACACAACGCAGGAGCTTTTTGCAGGATTCAATTTAAACCCATTCTTGTCTGCCCAGCCGGCAAGCTTCTTGACACCAAGCTGGACTTGACGTTCGCATATTGACATATTACATGATTTAAAAGATATTTGCACGTCGTCTACATACATAGAATAAGAGATTGTTGGTGGCAGTGCCTTTCCAAGAGAGTTCATCTTTACGATAAAGAGAGTGCAACTCAACACGCCACCTTGCGGCACGCCATTTTCTTGGACGTGAACCTTTGAAAGTGCACAACCAACTCTTACTCTGAACGTTCTCTCCGACAAATAACTAACAAGGGTGTTCAACATATTACCCGAAACACCGAATGACCTGAGGTCACTAAGGATCCCATAACGCCAAGCGGGGTCGTAGGCCTTCTCGAGGTCGAAAAAGACAGTTAAGCAGTACTGCTTATGCACGAAGGCATCCTTGATGTATGAGTCAAGTGCAACCAGTTGATCGTTTGTCGATCGCCCCACCCTAAAGCCTGCCTGGCAGCTCTCGAGAAGACCATTGTACTCGAGGAAGTACACGAGCCTGCGATTGATCATCTTCTCGAAGAGCTTGCACAGGCAGCTCGTCAGGGCTATTGGACGGTAACTTGAGGGGGACGACGGGTCCTTTCCCTCCTTCAAGAGAGCCACTACAATGGCCTCCCTCCAAGAGTGTGGAATGTGCCCCGAAAGCCATATTTTATTATATAGATGTAGAAGTGCTTCAAGTGTGTCTGCGTGTAGGTGTTGTATCATTGTGTATGTAATGTTGTCTGGGCCTGGAGCTGAGGGTTTACACGTGCTCAGAGCAGCCCTCAGCTCATGTAGTGAAAACAGGGAGTTGTAAGAAGTCTGTGATTTGTTGTTGTCGTGTAGGGACTTCTTTTCACAAGAGGCTTTATGTTTCAAGAAAGTGTTCGTGTAGTGTGCTGAACTGGACACGTGTTGGAAGTGTTGTGCGAGTGTGTCAGCCTGGTCTTCCAGTGTGTCCCCTGTTGTACTGACCAGGGGCAGGCTGTGTGTCTGTTGTCCTTTGAGTTTGCGTATACGTGTCCATACTTTCCGTGTGTCTGTGTAGCAGTTTATTGATGTTATGAATGTACGCCAACTCTCTCGTTTTGCCTCACGGCGCACACGTTTTCCTAATGCCTTGGCCCGTTTGAACAAGAGGAGGTTTCCCGACGTGGGGTACCGACGAAGGATACCCCACGCCTTGTTCTGGGCCTCTCGCGCCCGCCTACAGTCCTCATTCCACCACGGCCCCCGCTGGTTGCGCGGGGCACCAGAGGCGTGGGGAATGGACTTTTCGGCGGTGTCCAGGATGTGCGCCGTGAGGAGTTGGGTAGCTTCTTCGACGTGTAGGTGTCCTATGGATGTGTGGTGTAGTTTGGATGTCTCTGTAAATGTATTCCAGTTAGCTCGTGCTTCATTGAACCTATTATGGGAAGATGGACTGCATGGGCCTTTACCTATGTATGTGAGTGAGGTGGGGAAGTGGTCACTACCGTATGGGTCAGTGCCCACACCCCACTCTAGGAGAGGAAAGAGAACTGCGGAGCCAATCGCCAAGTCAAGACATGAGTATGTGTTGTGCCCTATGTTATGGCATGTAGGCTGTTTATTGTTGAAAAGGCATGCTCCTGAAGATGTAAGGAATTTCTCTATAAGGCGACCTCGGGCATCCGTGCGAGAAGAGCCCCAAAGAGTGTTGTGAGCATTAAGGTCGCCTGTCAGGATGTATGGTTCGGGCAGCTGGTCAACCAGCGCCTCGAAGTCAGAGCTTAAAAGTGAAACATCAGGAGGAATGTATATGGAGCATACCGTTATCAGCGTATTAAATATTATCAAGCGTATTGGTACAGCCTCAAGGATAGTGTACAGAGTGACAGGGTGGCAGGCTAAGGATTTCCGGGCAATTATGGCCACACCGCCAGAAGAGTGTGTGCAGCCATCCCTGTCCTTTCTGTATACCAGTAACTATTCAAGAAATTTGTGTGTTTAGAATTCAAATGTGTTTCCTGAACACACATTACACTTGGCTGACTAGCATGCAGTATTTCGTATACATCGTCAAGATTTTTAAGAAGGCCTCTACAGTTCCATTGAATTATGTTTTCTCTTCCCATTATTTAGTGTGAGAGCTACTGGAGTGTGTGTGTTTGTTTATGTGTCGTCTTTCGGGGCTGTGACTCTCGCCTTTTTTGGCTTGTCGGGAGGCTTTGGCGTCGGGACGCGTTCCTTGCGGTGCACCGCAGGCAAGAACGGCCCGACGTCCATCTCATCGTCCGATGTCCTGGGTGTGCCCGTCGAACCGGGCCCCCCGGACTTGGACCCCCTTCGGGGGCCCTTCGTTTGACCCGCCACCGCCGCAGGTGTCGGGGGCACCAGAAGTGGCACGGGCGGTGCGGTGGCGGTGGGAGCCGGTGCGGGGCCCGTGGTGTCCATGGCACCCTCCAACGCACTGGAGGACGGGGAGGCAGGGACGGGAGCGGCACCGGTCCCGACGGAAGAGGTTGCCACCACAACCGCTGCTGGCTCAGCGAGCGGTGCGGAGGCGGGTCGGGCTGCCAGAGGCAACCCAGGGGGGGGGGGGGGGGGGCGGGACCAAGTCCGACTCGCGGTACTGGGTCCCCGCCGAAACCAGACGCCGCTCCGCCCCCCGGCGAGCTGCGTCGGCGTACCTCCCCAGGGGGAAAGAGGCGAACCTCTTTCGCGCCTCTGGGAAGGTGATGTTCTCTGTTACTTTGACATTGATTATTTTCTTTTCTTGTTGGAATTTCTCGCAAGTGCGGGACCACGCTGCGTGGGGCCCCTGGCAGTTGGCACAGGTGAAACTCTGGGTGTTACAGTTTTCGGATGGGTGGTCATGTTGGCCGCATTTTGCACAGGTAAGGCGGCCGCGGCAGGAGTTTGTGCCATGCCCGAACCATTGGCACTTGAAGCAGCGCCGTGGGTTTGGGATGTATGGGCGGACAGAACAAATGTAATGTAACCGGCCATTTATGAATTCTGGAAGGGTGCATCGATCGAAGGTCAAGATAATGTGTCTAGTTGCTACCTGTTTGTCATCGCGGCGTATTGAATATGCGCTTTACAGCCGTGACGCCCTGATCCCTTAAGCCTTCCAAAAGGTCGGCCTCGGTCTCGGACCATGAGATCTGCCTCAGAGATCACACCTGACAAACTGTTGAGGCTGCGGTGGGGTGTGACCCTGATCTCCAGATCTGCCATGCGGGTTTGTTTCAGGAGGATGTGGATTGCTGCTGAGTTTTAACTTCAACTAGCACTCACCAGTTCTGAGCTTTTTGGCGTCATATGTTTTGCCGATGATACCTTCAAGATATTTAGAAACAAGAAATACAGATTGAGAGGGAAACTGGCTTCGATTTGTCTACAGATTCAATGATCAAAAAACGAGGGTAGTTATCTGGCTTTGGGAGCGAGGATAGAAGGCAAAGAAGGAAAGGATACTTCGGTGCGGCCCCTTTTCAGGGACCGATCACGTTTGGGGGGGGGGGGGGGTTTTGAAATGCCATATAGCATAGTATAAAAGCAGGGAGACGGGGGGTACTTTCTTCTTTGACCTTACCCTGGTAGTCAAAGAGGTCCCGGAGCTCCCTGCCTGGTGAACAGACAGGGAGCCCATCCGCCGGAGCTTGACCTGGGCTCCGACGGCCACCGTTCGTGGTTTCTAACCCTCCACCTATAAACACATCGCCACGGTTGGATCCAGCTTATGTTTGGGGGCTCGGGGTCCGCGGTATCGCCAGTACTGTCACCAAGATTGCTCAAGGTGCCCCGTGCGGGGTCGATCGTCTACTTCTCTAAGTCTACCTTTTACCTTTTACCTCTAAGTCTACCTTTTACCTAAGTCTACCTCGTCTACCTTTTAGCTGAGTCCGGCTTATGCGGCACATACCCTGCCTGGGATTGACCATTAAACTGTCCAAATCTTACAGCGCGCAACACCCTCACGAAGAAAGCATCGTCGTGATGCGTCGCGAAACAGTGCAGAAAAAACACTGCACTTTGGATGCATGGCTTCAAATTGGTCTGCAGCGAAGTTCAACGGGAATAGTATGGTTTTCTCCTTGCTACATGTACATCTTCCGCCGTGTTGTTGAGCGGTGGAAGCGCACGGCTCCCTCAGGGAGAACTTCATATTTCACATCACTAGTCTTAAGGACAACCCTGTAAGCGCCGAAGTAGCCGCGTATTAACTTGTCAGAATTCCCTTGGCGGTGAGCACGCCTCCACACCCGTACTTGCTCTCCTGGCGTATATGTAATGTTCGGTTATCGGAAGGGTTTGTATCGCGTGGCGCGTCGTTTAGGTGTTAGCGGATTCGTTGGCATGCAATCTGGCGCAAGCGCTCTGCTGGCCGGGCGATCTCTCCGCGTCCGTAGTGGTGACGGTAAACTCTTCAGGTAGAAGCATCGAATCCAACATTGTCAGTATTTCGCGGCCATGAACTAAGCAGAATGGTCAGAAGCGTGTACTTTCTTCCGCCACAGTTTCTTCCGTCCCTGGACGTCAGGTACGGTAGGAAGTCACCCGTACAACTACGGCCGAAATTTTGTGACCGCCACGACAACTTCCAGGCATTCTTTCGCTGTTGTTGAGTAATTCGTTTCTGCGGGTGAAAGCGCGCGACTCGCACAGGCGATCACACGCTCTATTTCATCTTGCCATTGCACAAGCACCGCGCCGTGACACATTGCTAGCATCTGTGTTTAGTTCGGTGTCCGCGTCCTCGTAAAAGTGGCCAATTTTAGGTGGGCTTTGCAAACCTGTTCTTAAGCTCTTCAAATGCTACGGTCTGTTCGGGGCCCCAACTGTATTCCACGCCTTCTCGGGACAAGCGAGTTAATGGCTCTGCTATATTAGAAAACGTCTTTACGAAAGGTCTCTATTAAGCACGGACTCCCAAGAAACGGCGTACAGCTTTTGGTCCGTCTGCATTGCAAATGAGACGACAGCAACTATTTTGTCAGGGTTAGGGCGGACTCTTTTGCAGCTGACCACGTGGCATCGGAATTTGAGCTATTCATAGACGAACTGGCACACTCCGGCTTAAGGGAACGTTGGTCTGAATGAATGCCTTTGATATCGTTTCGAAGACGAACTAAGTGTTCTTCGAACGTTTCCGAGACTACCACTACTTCGGGGAGGTAAACCAGACACGATTAGCATTTCAGGCCACACAAAACTGTCTCCATCAAATTTTGTAAAGTGGCCGGAGCGGAGCACAATCGGTAGTACCTTGAACTCATCAAGCCCGTCCGGAGTAATAAAAGTTTTTCTTTCCCGATCCCGTTCACCGACCTCAATTTGCAAAGATATGCATCGCAGATCAAGTGAATAGAACCACCGAGCGTTGCCCAGACTATCCAAGGAGCCGTTGATGCGTGGCAAAAGGTAGACGTCATTTTTTGTGACTTAGTTCATTTTTCTGTAGTCCACGCAGAAAAGAAGCCTGCCATATTTCCTCTCGACGAGAACCACTGGCGATGCCCACGGGCTTCTGGACGGCTGTATGAAGTCTTCGTAGAACATTTCATTCACCCGGCGAAAAATAGCACACCGTTCTTTTTCCGAAACTCTGTAAGGACGTTGGTGTATTGGCCGCTCATCATTGTCGGTAATTAACTGAAGTGTACCGGCAGTGGTCTGCCGCACTTGAGACAACAGTGCAAAGTAGTCACTTGAAGTGTAGAAGCTTCCGTCGTTGTGACGCAATCAGGTGTGGGTTTACATTTGTTTTGGCAGCTTTCCAAGGTTCTGTTTGGGTCGTTAGCGTCGCTAAAGTGCTTTGGTTTTGGCCGTCGATGACCTGGTCTATGTACGCGACGCCTTGTCTTGCGTGTTAAATGCTGGTGTTCTCGGCTGAAATTTGTAAAAACATAACTCTGTTCATCCGTTACGGATCTCAACGAGACCACAAGCACCGCGAACTTGTAGGTTTAGTAAAAGTCGACACGTTTTGCTCATCAATCCCACCCTTTGCAGGTGATCGAACTGATTCGACTATGACGAACATGCTGGCTCGAGATGGGAAATTTATATTCTCATCGCAAACACGTAATGCCGTCCTGAATTGCCGACTGTTCTTGTCCTCCGTGGGCCGGGGTGAAAACGTAACAAAAAGCTCTCGCCAGGTCATTACCGCGCCGTATCCCCGGAGGAAGTCCAGTCATCGAAATATTTTCTTCGAGCACTCACACTGTACAACTAAGATTCCAGGGAAAGTCACTCACGTATTTCTATCCAGGCGGTGCAGAAGGCAATCGCCGCAACTATGTGGCCACCCGTAGTATATTTGCAGTCCGTTTCACCCTGCGCCGTAACTTTTCGCAGCTCTTCAGAAAGTGATCCATTCATCACAGAATGATCGGCGCCAGTGCCGACCAGTACAGCAACTGGGAGGTTATCGAAGATAACGAAAATTTCAGCTGAGAGTATTTCATCTTACAAGTATTGACAGCTGAGAGCATTGTATCTTACAAGTAGCACATTTGGTTTGGATTTGGTTGCGGATGTGGTCGCCTCATTGGAGGCTCTTGAGTGCGGTGCGCAGTGGCCTCATCCCCGGAGTTCGCTCGCCTCAGTTTCCCCTGCGAGGGCTCGAGGATCTGTGACCGGTGGGTTCAGGAGACAGGTGGCGGCTAGGAGACGAGTACCGTCGAGACGATGACGACCTAGCTCGGTGCACCGTGCGTGAAGTGGTGGTGGCTGGTGGCCGGAAAGCTACTCTTCGATTTTTCGGGGTCTTTCGCAGTAACGCGGACGAGGGGCGTCAAGCAATAACCCACGTATTCCCATGCGACACTAGGGGCAGTGGCAATGTATATGGCCTTCCGGTCCATTGTGTAAACAGAGAGGCCAGGATACCTGATGTACGCCGTAGAGCGGCTTTCCGCTTGAGTCGTCCGGTTTCGTAGCGCGTTGGAGGATTAAACGAGCACTGGAACGATTGTGGTGTAGCTTGCAAGAACTGGGGAGCTGCAGGGGCCGGCATGCGGAGCACATCGATGTAGGTCGGTTGCTGAAATGTGGGACCCGGCGTGCTCACAACCTTCACCTCAACTGTAGCTGCACTTAGAACTTCCTTTGGTACCACTTGTGTCATTTCCCACCGCACTTCGTCAGTCATGACGTCGTTAGCCGCCGCGACTGCTGGGTGATGCTCACCTACTTGAAGCGCTTGCAGCTCCTAGCAAAGGCCACGGCGTAAAAGCTCCCGCAGTGCCCTCTCGTAGTTGACAGGCGACGTGCAAACAGCCAGGCGTGCTCTACATCCATATTTTATAGCGCACTGTCTTGCGACATGTCTTCAATGAACATAGCAACGCTCTCGTTAGATTTCTGTGGCCTGTACTGGAGAGCTAGTTCAGCTTTTTTGCGCTCACTGCTACCGTAAGCGTTGAGCAGTTGCAGCCGAAACTCCTGCCAGATCGTCAGCGAACACTAGGGATTCTCGCCCCAGCTTCTGGTTGAGTCCTCGTGCGAGACATATACGTGCCGTAGCTTACGTAAATCGTCACGCTTGTAGAAAATGGCCACGCGGTCAACATGGTCTAACCAGTCCTCGACGTCATCGAAAGTGTCATCGTGAAATGACCGTGGGGTGCGCTAACTACGACGGACAAGTGGCGGGGGAGCTCTGAGGAAGTCACTCGTTGGCAGGCGGTCGTGGGTGTCATCGTCCGAGGTAGTGTTACGGGTAGGCCAAGCACCGGCTGTAGGCTTTGAATGCGGCGGCTTGATTTGTGCACGGGGGTCACCTCCTGATGACTAGTGCACCGGTGGACAGGATGACCTGACTCAAAGTGCACGGGGTGTTGTACCCAGCACAAAATGTCATGTATACAATGGGAGGAAACAGTGATTTAGGAGTACAGTGCCGCAAAAAGCGAGGAGAAACCGGCGGAATAAAAAATACCGAAGACGCCTACCTCGAATCGTCTACTTCATCACCTCCTAAGTTCGAATTCTTTCCCAATCCTTGCCTGAGGATTAATATTAAACTGTCCAGATTTATACACCGGCAATATTCAATGGTCGTGCACTGACAAGACCACGTGGGCGCCATCCCTCGTCGCTTGCAACCAGCCTATACTTGGGCGCCTCCTTCCTAAACGTATGCACCGGGATCTCCACCCTAGTCATAGAGATGCCCGAAGAGAAGCCCAAGAAAAACTTTACAGCAGCCGCTCCGACGTAATCGACACAGATGAGGAAGTTACCCTGATACCCAAACTAAGGTGGTAGTGGCAACCTCTAAGAAAGCCCTCATCACCAGCCCCTCAACAGGGACACCCTCCTTTCTGGACGCTGAAGATATAGCTATTGCGCTCATGCTTACCCAAACAACCTGCAAGATTGTGCTGGTCAAATCGCAAGCCGCCTGCTCCCGTCTACTGTCGCGACGGATGGCCCCCATCACACTGCGACTGCTGAAGCAACATCTACAGGCCTATCGGGTGTACACTGTCGTGGACTCCGCCTACTCTGCATTGATGGGCAATATGTTTGGTCCTCGACAGCCTGGATACCTTTCACCGAGCCCGCCGAAAACGGAAGTGTTTCCGTACTTCTTTTACCCTACCAAAAAATCAACTAGTGCTATCGAACCACGAGACAGAGCTTCCCAAGTCCTCACACATATTGACGAAAACCCAAGAAATCACACTCAGACAGACACAAGAACGCACTTTTCCTCACCCACCCCCGTGCGTATCCATTTACTCTTGCCAACACAATACCCAGAGAAGTGTAACTTCTGCCAGTAACACGGAACTCTGACGCACAATATTTGACTGAACAAAGAACTCAGACCCCCAACCCCCATCGGAAACCGTTCCGTTCCTCTGAGCAGTGGGAGATACTGCTGCGCCAGCCGTCGCGATCAGGACCACCTCCTGCCTTTGTCAAAGTCTACGGCAGCCTGGGTAGCACATCGGCTCCTAACCTGAGGAACCTCTCTAACATTTTTGTGTAATAAAATTTTCTATCTCTCTACGGTGGCAGCCATCTTGGAACTACAACGGAGCTCCCTTTAAACTCATTTAAGGATAAATGCGCCTGCGCGTCTGCAGAGTTTCGCACACTAAGCACATTACGGACTCGGGATGCTGGCGTTAGGTAACGCGAAACGGGCAAGGTCCCACCATTTTGTAATCTATTCCCGAGGTCACTTCAAAACTTGAGCACGTGAACGCATAGCGTCTCGCACGTGCTGAGAGGCTCAGACAGAATATTCCTGCATAGATATTTTCGCATAGTTACCACTGTTCGTTTGGCATTGTGCTCGCAAATGCCTCGACGTGTAATCCTTAGCTTTATAATTGGTTTTTTTTCAGTGCCGTGGGGGGAGAATACAGCTGTGGAGGCGACGTCTTCTCCGCTTGCACCGTGCAGCAGCTTTTAGCGCAATTAAAACTTGGTTTCTCGTCTTGTACGACCATGAAGGGCTGCTGTCTTGCAGACAAAAAATTATTCTCGAGATCCCCAAAAGGAGAAGCCGGATCACTCAACTGCGTGGAAAGCCCTTGAGGAGCTGCCAGCGGCCGTTCTGCCTGAAAAGCCCTGACGGGACATGAATGTGCATCAATAGTGAAATAACATTCGCTAGTTAAACAACCTTTGATGTAATGGGCGTCCTGAGCGCTGCAGACCAACGTTCCCACCCTTTATAATGTGGCATATGATGTACGCAAGCGTTCACGCAAAAAATGTGTGTGCGAACGTTTTATGTTGGTATGTCCGTATCTACGTCTCAGCATGCACAGGGTATTTTTCATCATCATCATGATCATCTCTTACCTACAATGAGGTCATAGAAGATGCATGATATTACGATATTTTTTTCTTATAGCAGACAAAGACGGTTCGTAATTATCTGTACTGACTAGAGGAGATATACGTGAAACGGGATTTAAAAGCTGTTACCCGTATGATGTTGGTTGTAAAAGACAAAGAAAGCAGTAGATTGACTAACCCAGCTATTGGCGTCACCCCCTTGTAAGAGCCCGTGCCATCGTCCTAATTAATACAGAGGTACAGTGACAGTGAGCCATCCGGCAGAATAAAAGATTCATTCGGCAGCCCACAGGTGCAGAAGTACAGTATTGTGTCTTCTGCTTTGAGTTTAGCATTCTGGACGGAGGTAAATGTTCGTGTAAGGACGTTCCCGCATCTATCCTCCAATGGTTCCAAACGAGATGGTTGAGCGAAAAATTTTTGCGTGTGTCCGTACTGGTCTCTGCGCATTATGTGTTCTCGACAAATCCACCGGAAAAAATAGCCACGAGTTGCTTCACAGAACGCTCCTTGAGAGTACGTGTTTTCTCGAACCTTCTACGACATAAAGTTTACTTTTCCAAGCTCTGGAGCACCAGCAGCTGCTACTTGCGTTCTTTAGCACACTCGGAGAAGTTATAAGCGTAGATTTCTTGGCCGGCACAGTGAGGCCTTCTGTCCATTTATTGGAGGTCGCCCTGTCCTCTGTGACGCGTAACACATCGTGATTGATGATAGGCTACTGTTCTTTCATTCAGCGCAGTTGGGCGGTTAAATAGCAAACATGGGTCACGTTTAACACTTGTGGACGTAATTATCACGAAGGAAAGGTATTTCGATTTAGTTTCGCAAATAATATGCACACGGTGTTTTATAAAAGTTGGGCTTTATTAGATGCATCTTGTCGCTGATGGCTCGGCTGCGTGTCATCTATGGCAGCGCTGAGTGACCAGGCGCTGGCGAAGCAGCCGTTAAGTTCTCATACAGTCACCTGATACAGCAGTGGGAGGTTCCGAGAGAGTGCAGCTGCGACGCCCCTTGGGAGCGGATAACGTGGTGGCACGTGATATCTGCCGCATTTGAGCTCCGGCGGCTGAAGGTC
The DNA here is from genome assembly GCA_013339765.2 of Haemaphysalis longicornis. NCBI lineage: Eukaryota > Metazoa > Arthropoda > Arachnida > Ixodida > Ixodidae > Haemaphysalis > Haemaphysalis longicornis. The sequence continues at coordinate 71,314,942 of CM023453.1, forward strand.
GCCGTGACGCGATGTATGGCTTGGAAGACAAGGCAAAGTAGACCTTTCGGTTAAAAGAAACAACGTCAGTGTTGTTCAGACCTTATGAGCAGTCTGCTGATTGAATACTTTTAAGGACTGATACTGTCGAGCGTATGCCTGGATCACCAAAATTAGCGAATGCATAAATAACGTTACCCTTGAAGTGGGAGATTAAGTTGAGGTATACAGCGCTTTGCTGGTGGCTCTCCAGCGTGGCTAGTTGGGGCTGCAAACTAACTTCTCAAACACAGGTCTAATTAGGCATGCACTGACCGCACTCGCTTTCTCGGCATGTTATGGGATATCAAATTTATTTTTTCCAAAACGTTTTAGCTGTTTATCTCGCACGCGTTAACTATTATAAAATACCGTTTCCAGCATCGCAATAAAAGTTAGGTCAGTAATACATTTGTTTCGAACGAACACCTATCCGATCCGGCCAACGGTCCTAGGGTAGCTCGTGACGTCACGTCAAAGACGAGGGGCTGTTTTTAAAGCGAAGCTTTTTCTCTATCGCCCAAAGGATTCTGTCGCGACCGTTGTTGTGTAAAACAGAAAATTCCCGTGAACCAACAAAAAAATTTACTGGCACCGCCAGGAATCGACCCTGGAACGAATGAAGACACGGAGCGAGAGCACGTCGTCTTACCGATTGAGCTACGGGCCCACACGGAGACGGGGGAGACAGATTCACGCTACCTCTGGCGCCGCTGTGCGCTCCGCCCACGGCACGTGTAACGGCGGTGAGCCCGCCTTGCACATGCGCTAAGAGTTACAATAATTAAAGGAAGCTCACATCAACGCATGGCATCTCACTTCTCCTCCATCTATTTCGCCGAACTCGTCGCCTCTGTCGGTGGCGGCAGAGACGGAGAAGTGAAATCGTCTAACAGCGGGTTTCAGCTTCCTCTAAATTTGTAATAAACCTCAGGCCTATATCTTTAACTTCTTTTTTTGGGTAAGCTTCTCGAGCATGTGGTGTTAAACAGAATAAATGTCTACATGGAGGAATACGACCTGTACCCTCACACCATGATAGGTTTCCGTGCGAAATTATCGACCCAGGACTTCATGTTAGGCATCAAACACCAGATAATTGACGGCAAAGGGCTGCTTCCCCGCTCGACACCAGGGCCATTCTGGGCCTTGATCTCACCAAGGCGTTCGACAACGTCCGTCACGAGGCGATTCTCGAAGGCCTCGAGAGACTGGGGACAGGAAAACGAGTTTACAATTACATTAGAAATTTTCTTTCTAACAGAACGGCGTCCCTAGTGATCGGAAACATCGAATCGAGCCAATTTGAGATTGGAAGCCATGGGACGCCGCAAGTCTCGGTACTTTCACCGTTTCTATTTAACGCCGCCATGATGGGACTACCCGACAAAACTAAATGACATAGCCACTGTAAATTCATAGCCTCTACAGCCGACGACGTGACCCTCTGGGTCGCCGGCGGCAGCTACGGACATGTGCAAGGCACGTTACAGAGCGGAAGAGACTCAATAATCGATTTGTCGGCCGTCGAGGCCTCGAGTGCTCCCACAAAAAATCCGAACTCTTAATATACATGCCCACTAGCAGAGGACGCACACGGGACCCTGCTACACCTAACATCAAGCTCTACGCGGGCAGCCAACTCATTCCCACAGTGGCCCGTGTCCGAGTGCTTGGCCTTAAAATTGAAGATAACGGCCACAATAAGGAAACCAATAAAAATTTAGAGAAAAGCACGCAACTAACCATGCAGTTTATTGCACGGGTAGCATAGAGGAACAGAGGCATGAAAGAAGAAAGCCTAACACGACTGATTTAGTCCACGGGCGAAGAAAATTTACTTAAGTGACTCCCTTTTCAACTTCAAAGCGGAAGAGAAACTAAAAATCAGGTCTCATCAAAAAGGCGTTTAACAAAGCGATCGGCCTTCTATTCAGAACTGCAAATTATCGTTTTGAAGCGTTGGGCGTTCACAACACACTCGACGAATTGGTAGAGGCACAGAGAACGGCCCATTACGAAAGACTATCCCAGAGCCAGACCGGAAGACACATTCTTCGTTCGCTAGGAATATCATACGAAACGCAGGCGGGCCCGCAAGAGGAGATCCCCCTGAATGGCGAGCGCACCTCTACGTTCCCCACTCCCAAAAAACATGAATCCTGTGCATAACGTCGAGCGCAGACGGGAATGAGCACGCGCGCTAGACAAACGATTTGAAAGGTTAGAGGACGTGGTCTACGTTGATGCAGCCGAATATCGTGCCCGCGACGCGACGCCATGACGGTAGCGATATTCGATCATCAGGGACAATAACTCACTACCACTGCGCTCGCTACGGTGCGACCTACGGAGGGTAAGGAAGCAGCCATTGCCGTAGCCATATCCAACACCAGCGCAGAAATAATTGTTAGCGATTCGAAATCGGCAGTTGGAAATTTTGCAAAAGGTAGGGTATCGCCTCGAACCACGAGCATACTCGCGAAAGCGTAAAGTGGAAGAAAAATTGATATAACGTGGACACCAGCACTCTTGGTTCTGATAGGAAATGAGAGGGCCCATGACGCCGCCCGAGGTTTTATCGACCAGGCAGGCATCGACCACAGCTCACCCTACCTCGTCAAGTCAGAAAGAGATCGCGTGGTGTCATACAGAGAAATCATAGATCATTACAGATTGGCAAGACGAAAGTATCCCGCCACGCACCGTAACCTCACTAAACGGGACTCGGTATGGTGGAGGCAGTTACAGACGAACACGTTTCGAAACCCGGTTGCGGTCAGTCGCTGCTATCCCGAAATATACTGAGGAGATCCCTGTCGGAAAACCCCGCGTTTTCCAGCATTACGATAGCGATGGAATACGCCGGAAAGAACGGAATACACAGGAAAACGCCGAGCCGGACGACAGTAACGTGGGGACCGCATTTTCCAGAGTTAGGAGAGCGATGGAATACGCCGGAAAGAACGGAAAGCACTGGAAAACGCCGCGCTGGAAGACATCAACGCGGGGAGGTTGGTGTAAAGCAACGAATAACACGGGAACGTTGCCTTTGGAGACTGGGATTCAGATAGGGTGAACGGGTCAGTACGTTCTCACGGCGCCGCTGCTTGGCTGGACACAGCAATGCCCCACGCCGCTTACGTGGTCGAATGGTGTAATCCAGCGCCGCGGTCGACGCAGATGCTCCGAAACTTGGCGGTTTGCGGCCCGTGCGGTGCCACAAAATCCCACTATTTTAGCCTGCGTTTTGCGAAAACAATGCTCCGTACGAGCGACGATCACGTCGTTCAATTGCATTGCAAGCGTCTGTCATAATGAAAGTTCGTTGTATTGCTGCCATTAGCATTCCGGTCGTGTTTGAAAAAACCTTCGCTACAAATTTGCAGTTAACAACGCAACTTATCGCAGATCACGGTAATTTTGGAACATCTAAGCGTAGCCCGCTAACCAAACTAATAGATAAATAAAGCCCTTCACAAATTCCTGGGGTTGTTTGAGTGAATCGCAATTGCATATTTTGTACCGGGGACAACCTTTGATGAAAGATACAGGCAATAAGGGTAGCCCGTTGGCAAAACGGACGCATAAAGGGCAAGCAAGACTTGCTTTTTGAGGACGTGGTGTAATTATTGCAGTTCACATTGTGACATGTTATTTTGGGCCTTTGAGAGCCCCATTGTCTCAATCTGCGTGCTGTTGTATTATTTTTTTTAGCGAGCAACCTGTTCATTTTAACGCGAACCATGTGTCCAATCAAGCTTAGTGAAAATAAGATTTTAAAACCAGCTAACCAGTTGCCGCTACCGGTGTTAAAAGAAAAAGAAATAGCTCCAGTGAACCCATTACAATACCAAGATGTGTTAAAAAAGAATCAATGTAGAAAGAAAGAAAACGCCCGCCTTCGCTTCAGCAGGGCCGCTCGGAAGAAAGTCCGGGGATGCACCGTCACTAACGAAAACCTGTCGCGCGAAAGCACTCGCGGGGCGGGGGAGCCCACAATACGGAGAATCGAGAGGGGTGAGGAGGGGTCGCGGCGCGGAACAAGCTCTCGTGATCGGCCGGGGAGCACTTCGTTCCTCCCTGCTTTTCGCCTTTCGGTCAAAATTCGTAGGTGGCTGCTTGGTTGAGTGGCCCGCCCACATTTCACATCGGCGCTGTGCCTAGTTGAAGTTACGCGTAACTTTTTTGTAAAAAAGTGCATCTTATGTCTCCGGGGAGTGTCAGCAGCAACATGTGAAGCTACGAAAGCTGTGGTAGAAGCAAGAACAGTGGTCCGGATTGCAAGCATCACGAATTGACGACTCCTCTAGCGACGACAAACCGTGGTGCTTGGGATTATTGGCACTTTGATGCGAGTGGGATACGACGACTCTCGGAGGCAGCATGATTTTGGAATACGTGCGATGTGCTTCGACGATCGACTGAAATTGCAAGAACCCCTGCATGACTTGGGCAGGTATCGCGCGTATACTCTTCGTGATAGTGCTGCACCATGGAGACTTGCGCTTTTCGTCACAGGATACCCTTCCAGGCCTTGCTGTACGAATGCATTGTCAACGGATCAAGGTTCACCAAGGCAAGAAATCCAGCTAAGAATTGACTTTCTATTATAATTCTCACGTTTTGCTGCTGAAAATAAAAGAGGTTCAAGAAATATGTGTTTACTTGTGTTTTAATGGCCCTAAATGTATATATATAAGGAACAAATTTTCGAACGGTTACTGTCGATGCTCGTTTAATATGTTTTTTTTATCCGGGAGAATAAATTTGCTTTTATGAACAGATTGAGCGCTAAGACAGAACGCGATGATGAAACAATGCATTCAGCAGGCGAAATCAGCTGAAAAGGGCCCAAATGAGTCTAGCTAACTTTTGTAGCGCTACTTAGATTTCCCCGAAAGAAGGAATTCTGTATTTCTTGTTAACAGCCATGCGGGTGTGTAATTACACGGCTATTAAAGGAAAAAGGCCTAGCGCGAGCCCCGGCCACGCTATACGCTGGAGACGGCGTGGTCTCCGGCGTGTTCCGCGTCATGTTCCAGCGCGCCGGATCCACGCGTTTCCGCGTCCGGCGTGTTCCAGCGTCCAGGGTCCGGCGCGCTCCAGCGTTTAAGCGTCCGGCGTATTTCATCGTTAGGTAGTCCCATAATCAGGCATTCGCTGGAAGCGGAGCTCCAGCGCCGCTGGGTTTTCCGATAGGGATTGTACGCTATGCGCGGGTAGGGCGGACCTCTACCACATGTTATGGTCCGTGTCCCTCAAGGCATAATCAATATAGTGCAGCAAATGCTAGGTGCAACTCGTTCACTGTAGCGAACGTGGAGCAATGGGAGACCACTTTGCTCAGCCTCGACCCGGAAGTGCAGTTTCGGGTCGTCCGGATGGCCGAGGGCGCCGCCAGAAACCCAGGGGCTTCTGGCTGACGGCTCAGGAAGAGGGGAGGAAGACGAGTAGAAGGCACCACATTCTCCTTCGTCCCTTTCCTTTTTGACCCCATCACGGGCACAATAAAAGTTTCTACTACTACTACTTCCACTGATGTGCTCCACCAATAGGGCTCACCCAATCACCACCTTAGCGAAGAATATTTCTTTTAATTAATAAAGGCTGTGCTTAAGTGCATTACCCTTATCTCTGGTTTCACTTTTGTAGATCCACGTGTGTGAACTCAAGTGACGTCGAATGAATTATCGTTAAGGGTGCCGTGTACAGCTTCGCTTTCCAACCACCTTCACTGGGTGGATTGGGGCGCATTTTTATCTAAGGGAAATCAGAAGGCAAATAAGCAATGCCTCTGGAAGCTGCATAGAGATTAAGTAAGGTAAACGTTAAAAGGCAATCCCGATTGTGATGCGATAGCCACAATTCGGGCAAATATTTGACGTTTTTAATCTTTCGGTCTCCGGCCCTGTCGAATACTTTATAGACCAACAGGTGTTCCCAGGGTGGCGTTGCGCGAAGTGAGCATGTGCGTTCATGCTACTAATACCCGGTGGGGTACGTAGTATTTGTACATCAGAGCATAAAGATTTACCTCTACATAGCAATACCCAAATTCCTTTAAAAATTGCAAAAAAAATTACTAAGGAATCTCTTCGTGGGATTTATATTCTGAACTCTGAATTCTACCTTAGAAAACCGGCAACCGAGGAAGGGACCTGGAAAGCCAATAGTCCAGAATTCCTGACCTTTTGCAATCTCCTGTTCATTTTCCTATGCCCCGCATAATCATCTGAGCGTTGCGAGCACGTCTGCAGTTAGCTTGTTTGCGGATCGCTGAGTAACTGAGAGAAGTATTTCATTGGAATTTTCGTAGGCCCAGTTTTTTTTTTTTTTGGAATGTCTCCAACTTCAAAACTTGGTGAATTGCTAGTTCGCCTCAAGAACGTTGTACCTTACCAAAAAACATAAAATTTCCGAGTGACGCTTCGATTTGTCTTTGAAACTCTGCTGTAACGCTTTTGGCTGGGGCATCGAAAATAGCAGAATAGCAGGGCATGGTTTTATGCGCTAGAAACATAACTTGTTACAGAGCTCTTGTTTTGCTACATCTAAGTTAAACATAGGTAACAATTTACAAGTTCATTCCCATGCCTTCACGAGACTGCAGCACAATTGTCCTCCACTTGATTTATCTGACTTCTAAAGGCAATGACTGTAATAACGGCGGGCATATCCTGAAAAAAGTTATAAATAATCTGTCCTTGCGGAAATTTCCTTGAAATGCAGTGTTTTTGGAAGACGTGGATTAGTTTTGAGACATTTCCATGCACATTTAAGCAGGAAACTGGCACTGTATATGCTAAATTGTACGACAGACAACCATTCATTTCATTTCTGTCAACGCCCCTCTTTTACGATCATAATAGTGGCGCCATGTTTGGTCTATACACCACAATATCTATTTTCGACGCAAGGAAACTTTATTGCAAAGTCCTCTTTATCTTGAGACGAGGGTGTATATCCACCTTCACATTTTGATCATCATTTACTCTACATAATCCTGGCGGCAAATAAATGTCGTATATGTGGTGGATAGCACTTTTCGCTCTGTTGACCCCAGATTGTTCAAGAAAATTGTGCGGAATCTTTTTTGTGATTGCTGACCGGCTTACTAAAATCGTAATGCATGAAAAGTGCATTTTATGATGTACTGGCTGGGATCATTTATTTAATTCCAACTCCTCTCGCAGAACCTTCTCCGATATAATTGTCTCCAGAAATTTCGAGGTAAAAAAACCACAACAATCCTTCTAGTGTATAATTCAGTCGACTTCAATAAGTGCGAGTCTGCTGAATGGGGAAGCCAGGCGTTGAATATTAACACGTCTGACGCTGTCCGACTTCAAGTGTAACGCAAATACCGCAGTGTAAGTAGGCCTAAACACTAAAAAACCCCGATAACAAAAAGCGAGCTAAATATTTTGTACGCCGGTTTCGGTTGTGAGAGAATGCTAACCATGGTACGAGAACAATGGAGGGGAGCTAACCATTTCAGCAACGGTGCTAAATGTGTGCGCGAGCTTACGTACGATTTATACAGGGTGATATACGATTTATTTATACGATTTACGTAGGGTGAGTAATTCCTAAAATGTTTTGGTCGGAGTTCATTATAACTATGTTTGCTTCTGTTGCTTTGAATAGCCTAGAGAACAAATACTTTCTAAACACAGTTATGCAGCCCTTTTCAAACTTCAATAAAACTGCACGGGACGTACCCTTGAAATATTCTGTGATCCCGGGGTGTATGCGCGGGGTTTTATGATGATATTTCAGAACGCCATGGGTTGTGTGGCAGTCGTTTGATCTTTCTGACTAACATCGGCCCTTATGGATCAAAATTGTAAGTTGCCGCTCTGAACCCATGTATTTGTGTGGTACATGTTAGTAAGAACAGTTATTATGATTGAACATTTTATTTTGAACTTACGCGATCCGAGAACCGATCTTGTTTATGTGCGATAATAATGAAGCTACTACTTCAAAAATGTTTTTGACTTGTGCTGTAGGTGGGAATTATTTTTAACTGTTTTTAGCAAATTGTTTAACAACTTTCCTCTAAGAGCGTGAAAGTGCAACTGAATACGGTGGCGGAAAAAAGCAGTTCGCATCATTCTATATACTGATAAGTAGAAATGCCGCCCCATCCCATCAACTCTTTCCGGTCATTTTTGAGCTTCATCTACTTTATCAAGATATCGTAAGTGCAAAATGTATTTAGGGATATTTTAATAATCGCCACTACACACATTAATAGCGGAAATTAAGTTATTGAACACCCCTGTTTAATTTGCAGTTCTTGTTCTAGTGCACGAGAAAACTGTGTAGAGCAGGAGAGGCGGTGTGATTTTGCATTTTCTGGATCTTTCACTGTGCCGACCATGAAACGAATAAAATCACACTAAAGAACACAGGAAAATCTTAAAATCTTGCCAGCAGCTCGTCTAGGCTGCGGCCGCAGTTTAGAACACGCTGAAGTTATGACCAGTAGTTGTTTTTACGGAATTCTTCAGCGGCAAAAGCAACCGAATTTGTAGTAGCATTTCTCACTTAGAATACTGGCGATATAACAAATGTAAGTAAAATTCATACCTTCATTAGCCTTTCAAGATATGTCTAACAGCCAAAAACCCATAATACAGTCGAGGTGGAAGGACCAAAAAAGACACCAACCACAACTCCAGCAGTGTACAGAAAGAGTGCTGTGTTGTCAAAAACACACAACCATTGCGGGCAGAGGGGAGACTCTGGACACCGGATTGTTTTGTTAAATGGGCCATTTCTAGCTTCTGCTATAGAGCAATAATTCCAGTTGGAGCACAAAAATTTGTCTAAAACAACTGCGAAAATTTCCAGAGAATACAGGGCCAAAGTTGTGCATTGCCCAAATATTACTGGAAGAGAACGCTGACTCGCCCAGCGACAGCATGTGGACCGCTCGCATCTTCTTTTTGCTTGTGCATCGTTTCGTAATATGCGCTTTAGTTTTTAAAGCAAGTATGGACCAACTTTCCAACTGTATTTTACTGAAGTACCTCGCAGTCCACGGCAACCTGGAGAACAGCTCTAGCTTCGACTATTCGAACTGTAATTCGAATTTATCGCCATAGAAACATCTTTGTGACGAAGTGACATTCTGCACTACTCAGAACTGCTCTTAATATAAGTTCTACAGCAATGTTAGTTCACTGAATAAACATAGTTCAATGTAATTACGTCTCAATGTTTGTGGAACGTGGACGCGATTAGGACAAGAGCGGGCGAAAATTTGGTGTGAGGATTACAACGGTTTTGCGTCAAAAATGCCGAAGTTTTCACCCTATTTTCGTGAAACACTTTTAACGCACATGACCAGATATCCTCAATTCTGGCTCCAACACACGGCTCAGAAACAAAAATCCTACACAACCAACTACGTGTATTTGAAAATTTCTCCAGGATTCACGGCCGAGTGAATAGAACATACGTATCAGAACAAATAGTCGGTCGTTATGAACGACATCGTCAACATGTGGTAAGTCACGGTCAGTGTACGTAGACTCCTGCCATGACCTCATCCTACACGGCAAGTACAACTGTAGACAAGGTATAGCCGGAAACGAAGGTTGGTTTTTTAGAATGATGATGTTAATTGAGGCCTATGCGTATTAAGCATTTTCCACTGGAACCATGCGTACTAGAGCAAAACGAAGCTACTGCAGCTGTCGGGCCCTGTTCCTGAGGTCGAGGGCATAGCCTCTCCCCAAACACGCAGAGCTGCTGAGTTTGTTTTTTTAGGGCAAGACCTGTTGTACAAGAAATTCGTCAAACACAAAAAATCTCCTTTTTGGCTACAACGCGTACAAACACCGTAATTAGCAGTGGAAACAAAAAGAAATGTATAAACAGTTTCGCAAGATGTGGTAGTTCTATGATGTTTGAAACTCGGGATGCGTGATTTGCAGGAGTGCGGACGGTATTTATTGTATTTACTTACCCGGTTCGCCCCGCACGCCCCCCCTTCTCTCCCCCCCCCCCCCAAAAAAAAGCTTTAAACAATCGTACCGTGGGCACAAAATACGCATACTGAGAACGCGCATTACTGTGGACTTCTCGGCACATACTTGAATTTTGAAAACAGCTATGGGACGGGACAATGAATGCATGACAAACTAAGTGCTGACAAGCGTGACAAGCGCCTGAGAAGCGGTTTGTGTTGTCGTGCTTTTGTAGTCCTGCCATTGACACTGCTTTCGGCTTCAAATAAAAAAAAGTTGTTTTTGTAGAAACACGTACTCAAAGGTAGTTTCTCAGCGACAAATAAGACCAGTACTCGCTTAAAACTACAAACTTTTCTTGGATTGAGATAGCAGGGGGAAACTTTGTTTTGCCTATCCTCTTCCCATGTATATAGCTGCAGTAGCTTGCATTGATCAATTACGAGCGTAATCTATAAGCAAGATACGGTTGCTGTAAATGAGTTTCTCAGAAGCCCTTTACTCAAAAATGTTTGGAACACGGTATCAGAAATCGTCGGTGGACTTGATTATCACCGTTCCCTGGGACCCAGCGATTATACAGGCAACTTTCAGGTGACCTCTCTAGCCACTGATAAACAAGCCGAAAGGCGAAGGACGTTGTTGGAATGTTAGGCCGAGGGTAACTGCGAGCTCGCAGAGTTCCTTCATCTTAACATTTAATTTAAAACACCAGAATATGTTACCTCGGTCGTCGGTCTCCGCCGTGAGAGGGCTGGCTACCCGGCACCGATCGGTGGTGGTCTTTAGGTAGGTGTACCTGAAGTTTACTTCAAGCGTATTCGAGGGTACTTACGTTGTGGCCAAACAAGGAAAGTCTAGTGAACCACTACCTAATATATTATCGGCGTTCATGTAAGCAACTTACTTGAATAAATACCATTCGGTGGAATCATTTTAGAGGTATATAATATTTCTCCTGCTATCTGTTTTTCTGTGGCTATGGGTTGTTTACGCACAAATTTTTATGCTTCGCGATCTACGACCCAAATGTGTGCAGGCTATCGTGAGCAAGCTATGCAAGCAAGAAATATTCAAAATTAATAAGGACCACACAACGACCACTTCAAAAGATATTGGTAGAGCATGCCTCAAATTTTATGCAGGCTAATACCATTTCTGCCACCATGATACGCGATGGGAGCGCGTGTCCTGTCGCTCTAACTTATTTTCTGGACGTTGTCGCTCTCTACATTTTACTACTGGGATGTAGTACTGATTTATTCAATTCAGAATTCGGAAACGTGCTCGTCAATATAATACAATAAATGAAGATGTCAATGAGGAACAGCGCACTGTGTACTTAATATAAAGCAATGCAATTATGAGACTTTCTTTTTTATGCATTAAAACTTTAAACCTATATGTATACATGACCGGCATAGAAAACGATACGTTGGTGACTAACGGTTGCAGACAAGGCTAGTTTGGGAAGGTTTACAAACCATGGTCTATCTTTTTCTATAACGTATATCTGCAAGAGGCGAGATTACATTACCTTTCCCCGCCGTTATCCCTCTGTTGCCCTTAGAAAGACGTCTATAGCTGCGGACGAAAGAAAAAAAAACCTCTGTAATTAACAGAGAGAAACTCAAACTTTATTAAACTGCAACGTATACCTTGTTTTTGAATATTTATACTCATTCTAGGAAAAACGTTCTCATTCTAGAAAATAGACGAAATAACTATGGAAGCTCCATCGGTAAATGCCTAACCCCGCCGGAGCATCTCGTCGATACGCTAACATACGGTGCTGTGATGTGAAAACCTACGCACCAATGCTACCGCATCCTTCTGGACCTTACGTTATTCGGCCCTGTGCAACGCAGTTTATCACATTGCATGGCGCACTACACGTATACCAGTGGAACACAGCAGAAAGTCCGAGGTCAACCGCTCATCGGCGGCGCGGGTGCACGCAGGTGAACGTGCCGCTAGGTCCCTATGCAAATCCTTCATTTCCGCGAACCTGCGCTTTTCGGCAGTCTTGCTGAAGCTTAGATCCCGTAAAAAGCTGAGGGGGCGGGGGGTAGAGGAAGGAAGGAGCAACAGGGTAAGCGGCTCGACTGACGTCTTCTTAGCAACGTCACCCTCTCCACTCTCGAATGCAGTGACCTTCATGCACTCGCTGCGCACTATTTTTCTTGTGTGCTCTTCAAATGCCTGTTACAGAAACGCGGGAGTTTCGGAGACAACTCCCGTCAAGTTAATGTAGTAATAGCGTAGCAAAAAGTGACAGAAGTGTGTGAAAATACGGGTGCGTGGAAAGCATTAGCAAGTACTGAACACAAAGCTACTTCTAGAAATGAAAATGAGAGCGTTCTAGCAATGCCTCAAATAATTCGTACTCTTGGTGTTGGTTGAAAATGCCACAGCTTGGAGACTTGGTAACGGCCACTAGAAACGTCTCAGGTGTAATCAACGGACCATAGATTTGGGCTGATTAGAGCACCGATAAGGAAAAAAGAAACGAGGGTCTGACAATATGTAGCAACTTCACCATGAAAACATGTTAGCTCAAATGAGAGAAAGAATTCCAACTGGCTGGGCAGGTAGTATAGAGAACCGACAACTGGTTACCGTCAGTATAACAGAACGGCTACCGCAAGAGGGGAGGGAGTAGAAGACAGAAAAATCACTCGCCAAAAATGATGAGGTAATGCAAATTACACGCAACTAATTAGTATGTCTAATGCAGAATTCGTGGACGTTGGTTGGGTCGGAGGGACCTTTTTCTGTAATGGGCGTATTCAGCAGAATGCTGTACTTACTTGCGCCATCCTATATGCGAGTGCTATTGTTTCAATGAATCTGCCTGAATAACCTGTAATAATTGTAACGCAGAATTTGTTATTCAGCCCTCCCAAGCGATTCTGAACCGGCATTCCTGAAGAGTGTGCCCACTTAGCGTGCCAGATAAAGGGCACCTCCACTTGTTGCCAAGGGGATGTGACAGCTGATGCCGTTCCTAAATTACCAATGGATGCCCTAATTTTTCCTAACTTTTGTGGGCTTAGCTTACTTTAACGTGATCTTCAGTCGCACGTACACACGCAAGGGCATTGGTACTCACTTGAGTTCTACTTAACTCATTTGCGCAATATAACCAAGCTAACGTACGCTTTATTTGCAGAGAGGTTTGAGGAATTATCAGTTTCTTATTCCTAAATTCGGTCAGACCAGTGCAGTTCAAACTGTTCGGTTGCGGAACTATGCACTGCCTTTTGTCTTCACTACTGTCGATGTCCGCCATAATCTATGGCTAACGGTATCATAAGACGCAGTTGCACAATAATGCACGATATAGCCAGCCATCTGTTTTTTACTATTTTTTGCGCTTTCTTAGCTCTTTCTGTATTAAGTGGCCGTTTCTGGTCTGCAGGCGCACAAGCATACGTAAAAGTGGTTATCTGGCAGCATCTCAGCCTTGCACGATGAATGCAAAGGCAAGGCACCGAAAAGACGTGGCTTCGGACCATCAACCGTATGCTAAATGTATTGCGCAAGCCAAAAGTTTTTATCCCCTTATATTTTGCCCAAGAATCTCTAACTTGCAAAGTCGAGTTCTGCAAAAGACACTTTTACTGTAGCTATGTGTTGGCTGGTAAGTGCATGGTATGGTGCACGAAGCAATGAGACGAATATCGTCTCCACATTTCTCGCCACGTCTGGTTGCGAAGCCCTTCCGGATTGCCAAAGCGAGCGCGAGACGCAGCGCAGTTCCCATACAGCAGAGCTACGCACTTAGCTCCAACTTACAGTTGGGATCAAGCTTTTGTTTTTAATGCATTGAAGCATATATTGCTTCTATTGGAGCCTTCTGCTCTCGCCGTGGAAGCAAGAAAAGAACAACTGTTTCCACAGATACAGCCGTCCTGCTTGCTTTGCAATGGGTTAAAGTTCTTTTTTTCAGACAGGCGACATAACTAATTTCGTGTAGGTTTTCAGAAGCAGCTCTGCACTTAGCCATACACACAAACACAAACACCGGCTAAACTGCGAAATTACGTTTATGGAAAACTTTGATGCTTATGTACGTCGCCATGCAAAGAAACTTCAGAAAGCAATGAGTCTTTGACTACGATGTGTTGCCTAAAGACGAATTCTCAAGCTGAAATTTTCAAGCGAGGTGATATTAATGTTGTAAAAGGATAGACCAAATTTGAAACTTTACTTTGCCTGCGTTCTTATACTTCTCTCATAGCATGAGTAGTAACGTTGTTTTTCATGGGACAAAATATTCCGGTCTCACACGGTAATCAACCTTGTGAACATGCGTTCTAAAATGTGTTTAAAATGGCTACGATACCGCTTTTGTGAGGCAGAACTCTAAGCTTACCTTTGCTGTTTCCGGTACAAACTTGTGAAGCCTGTCTCGTGACGGCTCTATTATTTTCCTGTTCGTAACTCGCTTGCGAAAGTTTCATGCTGGATCACAGCGAGGTGTGACGGCGGCTTTTGACTGTCAGAATATAACTTAACATCTCGGTTTCAATTCTAACGCAGTGAGTTTGTACACAGTGATCGCCGTACAGTCTTTCACTGTCTTACTGGAGCAACCTTTTACCCAATTATTGTCTCCTCGTGCTTCAGCGTAAAATAATTTAGTCACAACTGTTGCTTTTCTCTAAAGCTTAAGGGGAACTTAAGCCCTCCACACTAGTTTTAAACAATTTTTTGCGGAAATGTTTAGATATTCTGCGCCAAAACAGAACCTTAAGATTGAGCTTAGTGTGTGGATTACTGTACGGCGAGTAAGGCCTTGCTTGGCATGTCGTAAGCCGGAACTTGAAGGTCATATAACGCGTAGCCAATACATAGTATCTTAGATTCACGGTGTCAAACGGTATCCTCTAAAAAATAGACCTTACAAGTCGAGATAGGCGGAACAGTTGGCGTCGTATGAGCCCGATGCGAGACGTGATGGCTAGGCTAGCTGCAAATACCCGACTGTTGTTGATGTTTATCTAGCAAACTAGCCTATACCAAAAGAAGAGCACATGAGGGAAGTGCTTTCGGTCCCACTCTAAAAGCCTGACGCATGCCATTGCATCAATCAATCAATCAATCAATACATCAATCAGTCGATCAATTATTCAATCAATCTATCAATCAGTGAGTCAATCAATCAATCAATCAATCAATCAATCAATCAATCAATCAATCAATCAATCAATCAATCAATCAATCAGTCAGTCAGTCAGTCAGTCACTCAGTTAGTCAGTCAGTCAGTCAGTCAGTTTCATCAGTCAGTCAGGCAAGTCGACCACAAAAAATTTGTACCCGTACTCTGATTCTTGTGTTCTTACTCTCAGGCTTACCAAATGCTACTTACATACCCGCTCTGTAGTATTGGATAAGGCTCCATAAGAAAGATTATTTGATTTGATCTAGACTTCAAAAATGTGTTACTGGGACGCCGCTCGAAAAACCTGGGATACAAAACTTTTGAGCTCGCCAGGGGGGAAAGGGGGACCTAAAAAGTTTGTTCCACGGGCACTGCTCAACGAACCTTGGAGGCAAAACTTTTGAGGTCGGCGGGAGGCCTCCTA
This sequence comes from Haemaphysalis longicornis, assembly GCA_013339765.2. Lineage (NCBI taxonomy): Eukaryota > Metazoa > Arthropoda > Arachnida > Ixodida > Ixodidae > Haemaphysalis > Haemaphysalis longicornis. Next base: position 71,330,534 of record CM023453.1, read on the forward strand.
TACACGTTTTTCTTTGTGGCAGTGTAGAGCGGTGTGCCGTCATAACCATGACTGGACTGCGGCTCCTGTTACTGATACTCATACTGTTGCTGGGCCTTCCGATTAAGAATTAAGGCTGCTGAATGCCAAGTGATGCCATTGGCGAGGGCAACTGCCTACAATTCGTTGTCACGCTGTAATAAAGAACAGAGCTCCAGGCCAAATGATTCACGCTGAGGCAAGCAGAATCGGGACAATCACCAAGCAGAATCGGGACAATCACCACGCAGCAAGCCTGCAGCATGCCCAGCGCGATCTTGACCAGGTTTGCCTGTCTCGGTTCTTTCGCTACTGGAACGAGAACCGCCTCTCCTGCTTGATCGTCTCTCTCCCTTTTCTACTTTATAAACCCCACTACAAATGCTTAGATATTCCAGTGACAATATTTTGCCCTGGTATAAAGACTTCCTCAAAACGGGACGCAGAAACTCAACTCCCGAAAAACGTGTGGCAGCATGCTTTCTTCCACTGCGACTGGGTCTTCTGCATTCTTTCTTTCCGGAGGCGGGCTCCGGTGGCAGCATTGGTAACCATTAGAAAACACAAGCTGAGCTTAAGCTTAATGCAAGGCATTCTTCCGCGAGCATGCCTCGCGCGTGTCCTTGTTTCTTGCAAACGTATAGATAGGGGTTGATTAGAGAGAAACAAAATATGAATACGATAGCAATTACCGGAAGCTCATGTAGTGCTGTTTTCCGCGTCCGTGCGTGTGGCGCTACAAGTGTCATAGAGAAGAAAGAAATAGACCAGGTGGTGAAAGACACAGGAAAGACACGGCTTTCCCCTTATTTCTGAGAAACGAAGCAACCTCGCCAAACGCGGGCATTGCTGAGTACCTGACTGCCGTCCTGGGAAAGGAAGTGCTGGATTCGCGGTACTACTGTCTCCACCAGGTCGACGATGGGCTTAGCCCTTCGCAGTTGACGTTGAAGGTGCGGAGTCGTCAACGGGCACAGTTGTGCCAGTGCCGCCCTGAATAAGGATGCGTATGTACATGCAGATCGGAGCGGAAGCCTAAATGAACCGAACGATGCAGAGGACAGAAGCATAGGCGATGGTAGGCCGTTTGCTGTAGTTCCAGGTAATGGTGCACTGGTACAAGCTTTTTAATAGTCCACTTTATAGAGTCTGACATGAGTACAGACGAGATCCAAGTGGAAGCGATGAGCCCATAGGCTCGTTTTTTTAGATATTGCCGCGGGTTAGTGGAGTTGCCTGTTAACCCTTTGATGCTACGGTGTTTCTCAGTAGTAACAACTCAAACAATACTTATTTTTCTTTCGCACTTTGTGGATTTTTCGAAATTTAGCACCATCTATCGTCAGAAAAACGATCCCGGACCTTTAAAAATTAGAGAAGAGAGGGCAGCACGTTATTCGTATGCTAAACATATATTGTTTATGCGTGTCAACTCGCATCGAGCCCGGGTGCCTCAATGGGCTATTGACAGGTAACCTAAATTGTGCAATTTCTTTGTTGTTACAAATGATAGCACTAGAAACGTTACGTTATCGTCTTCATTTCCACCATAAATCATGGGGATCAAGGTAGCTCTCATGTTCAGGTCATATGTGGGCAGCCAGTGCCCACAGTGTTTCCCAGTGCTCAGCGTGCCCTAGTGTGCGTCATAATGAGCAATTTTTTTCTGATTTATTATTTGTGATGTCAGGAGTCCTTTTAGAAAATAGAAACTTCTGGCACGCATAAGCAAAGTAATAAAGTTTTGGGCATCAAAAGGCGCTGATCCTGTCCACAGCAATGGGAAGAATCGAACGTAAGTTCGGCATGGCTAAGAAAATGGTCACTCCGCCGTGAAGTTTGTACCAGATATCTCCGAATAACCATTCGGGAATTATAACGGACAATCATGCGAACGGGGGCAAGTCACATGTTTTCCCCATTTGTATCATTTTGGTGTTGCGAACAAACTTGTAAGATACCATGTGCACGGAAGGGAGATGGTGGAGTACAACAAACACGACACCACTAGCTCCTACCGCGAATGCGAAGTGGTGTTGTCACCTGATCGTGACACGTGCGTCAAAGGCAATGTGAGGCCATCGTCAGTTCCACTGACGGAGTCAGCAGTGACAGCAGCCCCTGTCCCCTACGGGAAGAACCGCAGTTGGCCCGGTGGGTCTCCCGGGTAGGCAGAATTAGCATGGAGGATGAAATCTCTTTGCTGGGCAGGTTTGTGCAAAATGTACAGAAGGCTCAATGGCCACCTTGAAGATTTGCCCAAAGTGACAGCCGGCATGCTGGAAGTGCTAGGATGAGCGTGCTTCGGCTGCACGTGCCCGGACCTGCGAAATTATTGGGAAAAAGAACCACTACATCGAACTAGAATTTTTCTCGGGTAAATACGTCATCAAACGCCTGCTTTTGAAGCCAGTGTTGTTTGCAACCATTTTAGGCAAGGCCCGTAAGGTAGTTCCTATTCCTTCTGAAGAATTCAGATCCCATTGTGTGGTTTATTCCTGCAAGAACGGTCTTTATATAATCCAAACTTTGCATTATATATCACTCAGGGAGCATGGCTTACTAAAATAATTTATTCTAAAGTTTTCAGTACTCTGACGCTAGCCTGTTTATATTTAGAACTATACAAGCTACACAAAACCGCTATGCTATTTTGCAACAGCTTCTCAGGCTTTCCTTGCTTACATTTTGTTAGCTGCGAGTTATATTTACCGTGTGTAAAAAGTGTGCCCCGCTTTACTCTCATGTTTCCGCATCGTTTCAGTATCGACCCGACCGCGATCCGCTCTCCAGTTCCTCATTCACACTTTTACTTTCAGTTCAACCACCTGTTTGAAACACGACGGTCGCACCGAAACCGCCACCATAAAATGCTGACAGACTTGCCGAAAAATGTTTTCTCATTATAATCAAGGTCCACGTCTCGCAGCGGCAAGATTCCGCCGAGTGGAAACCAACAGAGCAAGGTGAGCTGGGCTAGCAAAGCTAGCTCGGCAGAGGTACAACAATCAGAAATCACTAAAATCAAAAAGATGCTGGAGATAGTTTCTAGCGAACATAAGGCACTTAAAGCGGAAATTGCGAAACTCAAGGGCGCAAACTGTAATCCATTGGTCGCGCCGCAGAATTCAGGCGCATCCCATCGCAACCTCGCGGCAGCGGGTAACGTCCAGGATCAATCTCCAAAACCACTGGTGGAAAAATAGCCGTCGCAAATCCTCCTATTAGAAACTTCGCCTAGTGAGGAGATGCAGGAGTGGACACCTGAGTTGCCTGAGTCCCTTCCCCCCCCCCTCCGAAGCGCAGGGCGACTAACAAAGAACAAAGCCTCTCGAGAAACCCCGAGCTATCCGGGGCAACTGAATGTGTAAATCAAAAATGATTAATCAATTTGGGGAAAGACTGAGGGGAGACTAAGCAAAAATTCGAAGCGATGGTGGCAAAATTTGCCGAGAGCATTGGCGCCAAAATCGATGCCCTGAACAAGAGAGAGACATTACTAGAAACCGCCAACCCGCGCCTTAGCTTGAAGCGACGAGCGGGCGCGGGCCCAATAAAACCTACCAAACCCTACCCCAGACCCACTTCGGTGGAAAGTGCTAGGGCGACTCTCAAAAACGCTCATATAAGGAACATGGCACAGAATAAGATAAACAAGCTTGTCGTTCGGCAGTAGAACAGTCGGGGCTTCCAGCGCCACAGGAGTAACCTGGAGCAATTTGTTAAAACCAAAAATCGAGATGATACGCCGCGGACGTCATCTGTCTCCAGGAGACGGGTAGCCGAGCAAAATTATCAGGCAATAAGTCCTACTGTGAGCTGGAGAATGGCGCCTCGGATGATGAACCAAATAAGAAATCGATTGTGGCGACCCTCGTCAAGCGTAACCTGCCGGCCATACATCGCGATATTGATGGTACAACGTCCGTGGATCACGTACTCTTACAAATAGTACCAGACAGGAAACACAATGTGGGCAGTATCTCCATACGTAATGCATACAGCTCCCCTCATAAAAACCACAGATTTGCCAAGCTGTTCCGCAAAACTCTAGAACTTGGCAAAGGAAACACATTGGTAATTGTAGGAGACTTCAATGCTCATGATCCTGACTGGGGATACAAGCGGGAAACGATCAAGGGAAGGAATCCTGGCTTGACGCGCAGCAGAAGGGCCTTACCCTGATGACAGACCCCGCGCACCCTACGTGGACAGGAAACAGTGTAAGTGGAGACACATCACCAGACCTCACGTTCACGAAAGGCACACGAACAGAAGCTACGTAGCTAAACACACAAGAAAACTTGGGCAGCGACTACTTCACAATTGCTAACACATTCGAGGCGGGGCTCGCAAAACACAAAGGGGGAGATGACTAAAAATTATAGACTGGGATACTTTCCGTCAGATAAAAACAGATCAACTTTACTCAAGCGACAACGCCAGCACCCAGCAGAAGGGTATTGAAGATATCGAGGAATGTGCAGCACAGCTACGTAGTAGCGTAGACCAAGCGACTAAAGACATACCGGAAGAGACAAACCTCAGTCAGACCGATTCTAGACTACTGCATCTTTGGGACGCCAAGCGAAGCCTACAAAGGCGACTACAAAGACAAAAGTTAGATCGTAATTTACACAGACGTCTGGCAACCCTAAACCGGGAGATTGATAACTATGCAAACCAGCTTTCACAGCAAAACTGGTGCAGTACATACGACAGCATGAAACCTCAGATTGGCCTCACAAAAGCTTGGAGCATACTTCGCTGCCTAATTGACCCGGAAAATAGCAAACCACTCAAAAGCACAACTTAAGCATTTTACTGCACCGATTTGAAGGGTCGGACAATGACATATTAGAAGCACTTCGTGATAGATACTTATGTACGAACCCGAAAGAGGAGCTTAAATCATACACGGGCATGGAGAATGAACTCATGGACCGTCCATTCACGATGGGGGAAGTACGAGGTGCCATTAAGGACCTTCGGACCAGATCTTCCCCGGGCCCAGACGAACTAGATGCTGCCCAACATGGACGACGGCTCTGTCGAGGCCTTGACCCGCTACATGAACGTGTGCTGGGAACGAGGTGAAATCCCGGGGCAGTGGAAAACAGCCAAGGCTGTGATGATCCCGTAGCAAACTCCTGACACAGACGCTCACTCGATACGACGGTCAGGCAGGGACAGTCTAGTGTACTGCAGAGATATAGTTGACCACTATAGAGTAGATAGGGCAAAATATCCAGCCCCAGACAAGACACCGAGCAAATGGCAATCAGTAGTGTAGCGCCTGCTGCAGACAGATTGTTTCCTCGATCCAGTGGCTTCCAGCTGATGTTACCTAGGGCCCTATTCACATAAATGCAAGGCGTGCGGTGACAGGGCTGACCTACATCACATGGTATGGTCTTGCCCTCTCCAGAGAAATGACCCGCAAAGCAGTAAGGCAGGACAGCCTGCACTCAACATATGTTCGAAGGAGCAGCGGGAGACCGCGCAACTCAGCTCCATCCCGGGTGTGCAGACCGGGCTCGTCCATATGGCCACGACCGCCGCCAGGGACCAAGGACTCCTGAGCGACGGCTAAGCTGCAAATCTCTGAAAATAAAAAAAGTTGTTCAAACAATCATCAAAATAAATAAAAGCGCCTACTTTGGGAGTTACGATTCGGCTCTTTCTTTTGAAGCTATTATCCTTATGAAATACTGCATCTCTTCTACTACAGATGTGTTTTATTTAATTACTATTTAAAAAAGGTACAGCAGAAGCATTATCCCGCAAAAGGTATTTTCTCGGGATGATTTCACTCGCTTTTTTTTGCGTGTCTATGGCTGTGATGCAATTACACTTTATTTTGCTGCAAACACGCGTGTATTCTTCAGTTCCCAAACATTTGGCTGAAGTTCGAAGTGATGCAAACCCTCCTGCTTCGGAAAACAACCCATCATGCAGGTGATGCAGTCCAATTAAACCGCTGCACTGGTTATATGATTGGTATTTGCCTTTATTTGTTCGCGTACGGCATTTAGACTTCATCTACTATGCGGGATCTCGAAGTGCTTTGACTCAAGTCACGAATATTTCAGAGCTCTTTATAGTTGTGTACTTTGGCTGACGCTCTAAATGCTGTAAGTAATAGAGCAGATTAAAAATCGGTGCTTATAACAACACCTATATATCACGAGCAAACATGCGCGGAGTGAGGTAGCTTACTGGCAAGGAAATACGGAAATTACAGTCATGCGATCGCCTTCAGCACCGTCTTTATTTTACCCTTTATTGAGGGTCGAAATGGGGTACTTAGAACTCGCGAATCAGCGAACCATTGTTCTAACCATGCGGTCCACTGCAGCAGCGTCAGTTGCACGAAGTGCAGCGTAACTTTCGCAGATATGGTTTATCCACCGAAAGTTTCCAGATACATAGTGACAGGATAAGTGCTCTTTATCTCAAACCAAGTGTCTTCATTCCACAACTTGGAGCAAATGAGCTTTGCGTTTCTTAAGCTGCATCAATGCTACCAAGCATCGATGTGGGCCATAGTGGCTAATTGTTTGTTTACTCGGGATTCGTAGTGCCGAAGCCGCTTATTCCCTTGTCGTTAGGAACTGCCATCTTGCAAATGTAGGAGAAAGTGGAAGACCCCACCGTCTCGATGGTTAGGTAACTGCTTAAACGAACGAGCTACCCATAGTAACATGCGCGCCACCAACATGGCGCGCCTTACAGCTGCGTGTACCTTCAGCGTGTCAGACTGTATTTCGAATCTCAAACTTCAACTATACTCGTGAACACGCTGCGAAGACTATTATTTGCAGCCCATCTTTTTTCCCAGTTATCCATGGCTGCACGTTGATGCCCTTATACATCATCTTGCCTGTGAACCCTCGTAGGCGCCGTTTGTAAAGAATATATGCGCAGTTCTGCAAGATGTTCCCTAGTATTCATTTGCAGTTCCCCGAGCGGCCAATTGAAAATAGCGAACTCTGTCTTTCTTTTAATATTCCGCTTTCAGAAGGCAGCTTTACGTCGCAACGCTTTTATCCTTTACCCGGTTTCTGCATCTTAAACTCCCAGCGAGGCAATAATTGGCACTCTCGCCTCTTTGGAGCCCGTTTCAAACATGGTGTAGCAAAGTCATTACATACCGACCAGGTGCTCGTTTCTTGGACTGGGATCCGCAGCCTTGTTGTAAGCAGGGTAGCGCAGCGAGATAATAAGTTTTTGAGGCTTTGCAATGTCCCGAGCGAACATTGAATTGCCATAACGCTTGGTTCGCTCCAGCGTGCACTTTAACAGAGAGAAGAAAAAGACCGCCGTATTAAAGGCAAACGTATGTCCCATTACGAAAAATGGCCAGATAATGCGGCATACTAGCAAGGAAGGAAGCGATTCCCTAGGAGGTTTGCCTCCGTAAATTATTCTTAATGGATGTGATTGCGCTCCACGGCGCATGCGCTCAAGCTTCTTTCGGTATACTTCTTTTTATTAATAGGTATATTAGCGACGTCGAAATTGAGTTTTTCTTACTACTAGTGTACCCACGGGATTTATCAGGAGCGTGTGATTACGTGCAGCATGCAAAACCTGTAAGCGGGTCAAGTAAGCAGCCGTCTCCTCTTATACATGAATTCTGGAATTACTGAGTTTTACTGCCACCTATAATCATACATTACGGAAATAGTGGCGCTTCAACCGTGTCTCTAAATGTTATTTCTACCTGCGATCAAGCTATGTCGAAATACGTAGAAACGCGCCAACGTAAGCTTGGAAGCTATAATTACTACCTACATTAGCATACAAAACATCATTTTTAGCGGGAACTGAGCTTTGTATGCACGGTTGCGTATGCTTTTAGCTTCTTCGACGTGCACCTCTGTGCTATGCAAAATGAGGAATATAGAAAACAACGTACACGAAGAACATAGGGTTGCTCAGCCGCCTTAAGACATAAATCATCATATTTTTTTACGGTTGCACTCGTGCCCTTCGAATGAGGCTATATTGCCGTGAATTTCACTCATTTCGGTGCAGACATTGCTTAGTATACAAAAAAGAATATTTAACACAGAAGTACAGACGTCCATGACTATCCTGAATAGGATGAGAGGTTGTTGAGTGAACGTTAGTACGATCAGCACAGAAACCGACATGCAGGACTTTATATGAATTCGCAAACTGCCGGCTAACAATTCTTTAATGCTCGTTGTGCGTCGGTTGCATATATTATAACTTCTAATTTTAAAGTATAATATCCTGGTCACGGAGACAGATCTTAGTCCACGCTCAAAGGAGCGTTAATGCGTTCTCTTCACGGCATGGACCGATATTTTTCATACCCCACGCACTTCAAGTCTCAAAAACGAAGTCTGTGGCTACCGCGCTAGAAGAAAACCAGTTATTGCTTTTTAGGCAAATGTTCTAAGAGAGCCATTCTGCCAAAGACCGTTATCGTCCAGTGAACCGAACGGCCGCGTCTGTAAATAGCAAAGCAAAAAAGCATGTATGATGGAAATAAATTTCAACCCAAGAAGCTACAGTATAAGCCCAGTGCTCTACAATTACCCGCCGCGGTGGCTCAGTGGCTAAGGCGTTGTGCTGCTGAGCACGAGGTCGCGGGTTCGATTCCCGGCCGCGGCGGCCGCTTTTCTGTGTGGAGGCGAAAAGCAAAAACGCCCGTGTGTACGAGATTTCGGCGCACGTTAAAGATCCCCAGGTGGTTTAAATTAATCCGGAACCCTCCACTAGGGCGCGCCTCATCGCCTGCGTTGCGTCGGCGCGTTAAACCTTACAATCAATCAAGCAGTGCTGTACAATTGCGGTACTTCCACACGTGCCGGCACATGAGCGGAACAGTTGCATTATAGCCGCGGGAAACTGTGATTCTCATGAAGCTGTGGCGTGTGTCATGATCTGGAACATTTACGCACTTCTCTCCAAAAGATTACGAAACGAAAACAGACGACAAAAGCAGATGAAAACACGGTTTACCAATGATATCACAAGGCCTTTGCCTTCGAGTCACCTAAACAGACTAAAGAGCCCCGGAAATGTTTTGGCAGTGTTGGTCAACTTTGATGCCTTGGCTTTTGTTATGGGCATGAATTTATACTCTCCTTTCTACGGAGGGAATTCTCATACGAGCACAGTGCGGAAACAGCTGTGTCTTAGGCGAAAGCCTTGCAGGTTGCGGCGACATACGGCCATGGCTAGTAAGAGACGAATAGACACGCAGGTTTACGCAATCCATTCCTTGTCCCTAGGACGGGTCAAAACTCGTTTGCTCTGATCCCTTCTTGATGGAAAACCGTAAATATTGAAAATGAAGTGTGCCACCTTTTTACACTTAGATATATATTTTCTGGCACGGATATAGTGTTTTCAAGATTAAGTAAATTTAAAAAGATTTTGTCGGCTCGAAATGCTCCAAACATGTTTAAACTGGGTGTAATAACTGTTTGCTCGTACATCCACATCAGCAATTAAAAATAAACGTTAAGCTAACCAGAACGAATACACAAGTTCGAGGCTTTGTTTGTAAAGAAAATTGCTTCACCTTTGTTTCGTAGATGCTCTTTCCTGTCTTCCTTTTCAAGCTTGCCGGTCCTGATTATACAGTCGTTTACTAGTCATTCGACCTCATTTTTATCCATGCTAAGATACGGCGAGCGGGTGGAACCGAATCTGCTGGCTCGCTGAGGGCGCACGTTAAAACTAACACAGAGAGAACAAACATGTTCTTTTCCTTCGCAAGGCCCAAGGCAGAGGACGCGGGTGTCAGACTCCGAGCTTATGTTCGTTCATCCTCCAGCCTCCCAGCATCTTTTTAGCGCCCTTATTATTCGTAGTTTTTGTTTCATACATCCGCAACAACGCCTGCACGAAGGACCGAAGGTCGGGGATTGTCGTAGAGCTCCAGGGAGGTCATTCCGCGAATCTCGGAAAGCGTTGAGCAGCGCATCTGCATTGTGAACGAAAACACGCGACTTTGCAGCTTGCCTCTTCTCCGTGCATAGAAACAGAGCGATTGCCGCCCGGGGATTCCGGTGCGCACGATGGTTCTCCTTCTTCTGTGTTTGGTGAGTTCTCTATGGCCTTCTTGTAGATGGACAATTTAGAAGAGCGCCCCATTCATGTACACGCTGATTTACATGCAATGAGATGCTGTTCAGGCAAAACAACTGCAACAGTATAATTCTTTCAAGGCGTGCACAACAGAAATATACATCGTTCAAGTTAGGTGCAACCGATGCTTGCGTTTGTTCCTGTCCTTCAAGCTTACACAAAGTTCGTTTATTGTAAAAAAACATAGCAATATTATTTCAGCCGTGAACACTTTCTCTCGTAATGCAATCCGGATGTGAGCAAGAATTAAACAAATTGTTAAGTTTCGGCCATACATTTTATGCTTGCAAGTTCAAATTCTGTGAGTTGTTATCCTTGTAATCTTGGGAATTTGAAACCCGGTTTACAAAAAGAAGGATAAATATTCTTCTGCCATTTTTTATTGTTGACATCGCCTCTCTGTAGCTGCTGGCCTAAGAAATGTACTGGTCTTGTGCCCTGCACCCGCTGCATATCCACCGCAAGGAGTTGCCTCTACAATGTTCCAATTTACATTTACAACTTAAGTGCAACCGAACAGGTGCTAAAAGGGACACTCTAGGTTTTATATAAATATGCGTAAGCGGGAGCATCATTTTTTTACGCATTCAACGATGCCTTGTCGCTCCTATCACAGCGTCTAAAGCATGTGCGGGTTCGAAAAAGATGCTTCACTAATCTGACACTTACATGTTACAAACTGCTCTGTGCATGAAACAGCAGCCAAAAAAAAAACTGGGGAAGGAAAACAACTCTTATGGCCCTCCTCAATCAGATGTCGCTGATCGTTCGTGAACTGCCCTGGACGAAAATAGGTGCTTAATTTTCTTACCTAATATCCTGGGGCGACCGGTCTGAACTAAGTCGTCAGACTGGCCGTGGACAATTTAGAAACGCTAAATATATGCTGCCTAGTGTTTGTGTTTTTTTTTCTTTAAGTCCTCTGGTTGAGCTCTTTTATCCCACTCTTGTACTTTGTCGTGATGTTGTCCTGTCAGGTCGCGCCGACAGTTCTGAACTTTGCGACAGCTTTTTTCTTCGTGCAAAGCACTTTAGGGGCTCGCCTTGTCGTAGTTGCTCGCTCCCTGGACCCAAGTACAGCCACACGGGGTTCCGTCGTATCGGCTGTCGTCGCGGCGTAACCCATAGGCTTGGAAAGCCAAGCGGTATATATAGTCATAGCCGTTCGAAGCTCGGGAACCGCTGGTGCTTGTCATACATCTCCCCGTTGTTTAGCGCGAAGAAAACTGTAGGTGCATTTGAGGCAAAATATACGTAATTAACCGGCAGCGCCCGCGTTCATTTAGTCAGGGATGCTCGTTGGGCTGGTTTTTACGATAGTAAGCGAAAGAAAGTGGCAGTGGAACGCCGGCAGGTGGGGGGAGAAAAACACAAAGATAACATAACTCCCGCTGGCGCAGTTTCAGGCAGGGGGCGCGCGAGCACTGCGAAGGCGGGACATTTGAAATGCGCTGGGTGGTAGGAGGCAGACTGGCCAATACTTGAAAAAAAAAAAACAATTCTAGCGTTCACCACGTGCCTCAAGCACACGTTCGTTAAGCCAAGCATACCCACATATATAGGACTGGCCAACATTGACCACCAAAAAACTTCAGCGTTCGCCGTACAGTGGCAACACTTGCTTTGAACCTAAACGACACGTCATAGCATGCGCCCCCTCGTTCGTGGGTCCTCGTGTCGTCGTGCGCATGCTCTCTCTACCATAGAAGAGCCACGACTTGAATGTCGAGGCTGCTGTGGGTAATCATGGTCTCAACATGGCCCGGCCGCGGATAGTTTGCACGGCCGAGGAAGAGGCCGTCCTTAGAGAGGCTCGGCGTGCAAAGCAGCCGCTAGAGACGATAATTAGCGCTTGCAGAGTGGTGTACGAAAACGTCGACGAAAATGACAACCTCACTCTGACCTTGCTTAACGTCAGTTCATTGAAAACGCATGCCGTCGACGTCAATCACGACGCCATAACGATATTGAAACTAAACTTCGTGTTTGAAAATGATCACTTACACAGCTTCACCCTTCAAGTCTTCGGTATGATTGCAAGCTTCCCTGAATTTTGTTCGCATGAAGGCCACTTATGTCTGACAGAACGTTTTCTAGTGGCGTATGTTTTTGCAGAAATGGAACACAATTAGTTGGAATCGCTACAAAGAGGTATTTATCCAAAATTTATTTCTTGAGTTTCTCCCAACAGGGTTACCATATGGCAGTCAAATGCTCCGCACTTGTCTAGAGGAAGTTTATATTCTCACGTATGTGGAACGTTCAGGTGTAACGTTTGTAGGGCCCTCATGTGAAAAATGAAAACTAGGTTTGTGTTCCCAGTGGTTGAAACGCATTGGTTGAATTTAGGATTTTTTTATGGCGTAGCGTATGCTTGAGATTGTTGGAAGTGCTCGTAAATTAGGATGTTTCAGCGGTACTCTATCACATTTACCATCCTAATATGAGGGCGTGACGGTTAAATTTAGGAAAATAAGCATTCAATGCCCTCAACAACAAAAATGAGTTTATTCTATTATGCAGGAGCACAGAGAGACATTCTTTCATTATCTGCCTGTTTTTTAGAGTCGCTGTGCAGTAGCGTTGAACCTAAAAGCGTTCTCCGTGTCAGCGACTACATCCGGTCCAGTTGCCACATCTGATTACATTTCTTTTACCCTGGGCAGGATCTAAACGATCTCGCCCTACATTACGCGGTTGTCAACACACGAACGGCCGGAAAACGCCGAGGGGTTAGTAGCCCTAATTACTTACGCTTTGACAAACTTACTGGCACTGTTCTGGAATAACACGCAAAAACTAAGCCAGCGAAATGGGCATGGAGATAACAGAAAAAGTGTTGCAAATGAAATGGGACTCAGAGGCGATGTTCTGCGTGAATGGGGGTGTGAAACCGCCATTATTTTCGCCGCTAAGCTGTGACAGGCACGCCCACCTAGGTTGACAGGTGGTGTGTGGCGTAATGTTCAGGACAAGACACATCTAATTTGACGTGCGTAACTCCCACTCGCTTCGCCGATCATGTGGAAATGTTGGCGGTACAGTCAAGGCCACTACCCTGCGCTACTAAGCTTTTGTTGCCTAATTGCAGTTCAAGAACCGAAGGTGTGAAAGGAGATAACACGCGTTTTACGTGCAGGAGATTTGTGTCTATTCCTTTGTAAACATTGTCCTCATTTTTTTTTAAATTGCACTTGGGACAACCGTTATGTCTGAAAAATTGGCCTGAAATTTAGGCTATGTATTGGGGGTATAAAATGTTATTTCTGAGTAGGTAAGCGAAATACTTTGTTTTGAATGAAACGAAGAGAATAAGAAGATCCCGTAGCATGTGGATTTAAGGTGAGTGATGAAACACCTAAAGAAACTAAAAAATCGAAATCACTTTCCCTTGCTCGTCATAACACTTGGGGCACAAAATACATGACGGTGTGAAAATGTACACACACTTTCTAAATACTAGGCACAGTTGTTAATTTGAGAATTTTAAAGAGTTGTTCTACAAAAATTTCCCCTGACAACACGCGTGGCATGATAGGGTTGGGCCGAATCCAGAGTATTTGAAATTTTGACATACGACGCGTCATTTCACTACAACAAGGCTTTTGCGCAAACTGATAGCTTTGACATGCTAGCCATTCAAAAAGCAAGCGTTTGTTTTGTTTAAACAAGAATGAATAAAGCTCTCGAAAAGTTGAGAGAGAGTGCATATAAAGATGAACTCGAGTGGCAGCGTAACAAAAAAATGAGAAATGAATGGGACACCCGGCTTCTGTGCAGGCGTGCAAAGTGAGTTTAAAGTAGAAGAGTCAGACCCTTGAAGTCTTTCAAAACAGGCGTCCAAAAATAAGCCTTGGAGTACGCTCTATAGCGCGTTGTACGTTTTAGGAAGAGCTTGGACCCTTTGTTTATGAACTCGGGGCCTTTCTTAGAGGGGCGAAGGACGGAAGTTAGGCCAGCATGCAAAAATTGCTTGGTTCACTAAAGAGTAGGGATAAAACCATGCCTGGATGACACATGCTCGTTTTGCCTACAGGGTGCTTGAAGTAAGCATCGCCACGTGCACGCTTTGTCCATTCTTATGTGCTAGTTTCTGTTTTCTTTGTCAGTAATTCAACGCTGAGGCACGTGAAGCTGCGTTATCAGTTTCCGCGTCTTGAGCCGTGTTTTATATGTTATAGTGCGAAGTTCTCACTTTAGGAAATGACAGCTTGGGCGTAGTCTTAAGATGAGGAGCATTGGGTTGAAATTTTCAGAACTACTTATCTGGAACAAGTAGAAAAAGAAAAAGAAATGCAGAATACAATACTTTTGACCTTAACCACCACTTGCACGAATAACCCTACTAAAAAAGGGAGTGCTGTCAGTAGCTAAAACCTTAGTCAGGTACTAAAATGTTTGTCTCAGAGAAGACACAGCAAAAAGTGTATTTCAAAGCTGTCAAAATGACCTGAAAGAGTGTGTCGGTACTTTTAATGGAAGGAAAAGGAAAATATGCAAAGCTCCCAAGAATCTCGCAATAACCTTCAATTATTCCTTATTCCAGGGTTCAGTAATCTCGCGAAAGGCGCTCGCCATGATAACTGGGTTATAATGTTTTTGCAGAAAATGAATTCGTTCGTTATACATATTTATGCCGAAATCATTCGATAAATCTACATTATCAGCTTTACATCTCCTTGTGATCTTTATATCCTGAATGACAGAGATTTCAAGAAGGCGCAGAAACAAAAGATGTGCGCAAACATTTCATTACAAAATGCAGGAAGGTTGGTGCTACGTGTTTAGAAAATGTCAAAAGAAATATCTATCTACTAATGCAGCTTGGAATGGAAACATTGGTTCACTCCAGCAATACCTGAGTCAGCTGAAGTGTCTGAAAGTATGTCGTATCCTGTGCCACTGACGTTTTCCGGTAGCAATGAGTGTTTTACTGAGAGCAGAACGCAGACCGAGGTATCGGCGGCAAAAGAATTGGAAGTAAACCTGCTGGAATAAACATATCGCGGATATCAGGGACGTTGTAATCAATGCGCAGTCGAAGTTACGGTAAGTGTAACGCGTGACCTCATTTTGGCCAATTTTTTGTTAGTTCTGTTAGTTCATTTTAATTTCACAGCTGGTACTTCAGAAATAAAACACATACAAATGCGTAGCAGGCTCATGTCTATGATTATAACGTGCTGCGTCTTGTGACCAATAGAATAGGTTTAATTCAAGCCACCCCACAAGAAACGTAGTTACGTTTAGTCGTGTTAGTTTTAGAGAACGTGCCCAGTGCTGCATGGGACATTTGAAAAAAATGCACGCACTATCGGGATTCATACTTGAAACTTTGCAAAACGATATACCTAGTGCTCAGTGATGTCATGGGAGAAAATTCGGAAATATCAAGTATAAAATCTATAGCCAGCTTAAATTTTTATTTTGTTTCAACATTTCAAGCAGCTTAGATGATTTCTTCTAGCAGGCCGATGTCACTTTTTTAGTTTCGGTCCTATTATTGCGCTTCTAAAGGTAGCTGAGATGCGGAAACACTCCTCCTCTCATTTTTGTTTCTCTAGGCGTCTTCCCAGCGCCACTAGTGACGGATATGCGCAAAAACGGTCATCGCTGCTCCCGCTGCCGCACGGCCAGGCCGAAGCGCGTCTCATGTAGTGGTAGATTTCTCGTCAGTGCTCTCTCGCACATTATGGTGCCGAAAAGGGGACGTCGAGAACACCATGACGAATCGGAACAATAAAAAATACTTATCGACGCGTAAATGTGGGTAGTTGGTTAGAACTGTGAAACATGGTCAAGTAGCGCGGTAAAGACGGGGCAAAAGTAGAGACCGCACAGGACTAGCGCTAGACATCAACTGAAATTTTTGCTACACACATCAAAAGATGTACAGGAAGGGCGCATGCGTGAACATGCTCAAAACACAAAGAAAAAAAGACAAGGTCAAGTGGTGCATTTTGTTATGCACGTGGCAAGTTCGCATCCCGATAATCTATTTCTTTTTTTGATAAACTAATTGATGCCGTGCTTACACACTTTTCACCGGCTTTCATGATGCGCCACGAAGAAAAGGGAAAAAGCTCGTTCATATGCCGTGAAGCTGAGCAGAATAGATAAGACTTGTGTCGGGCGTGTGCTGTGCTTCGTGACAGACAACCCTGTCTGTGTTGTATTGCGCATCAGTGTTTCTCGGCGCACGTCGCGTTCGCGCACGTAACGCGAATGAAGTGTGGAAGTGATATCCGAGCTGGCATCGTTCCTGCCCAAGCGGCGGACGCG
Source organism: Haemaphysalis longicornis (assembly GCA_013339765.2). Taxonomy (NCBI): domain Eukaryota; kingdom Metazoa; phylum Arthropoda; class Arachnida; order Ixodida; family Ixodidae; genus Haemaphysalis; species Haemaphysalis longicornis. The sequence goes on from CM023453.1 coordinate 71,346,965, forward strand.
TGGCAGCGTAGCTACGCTGGCTGCGCCCCGGTAGCAGCGGAGCTGGCCCGGCGGTTGCCGAATGCATATTGTTCTATACTAATGTATACTAGAGGGAAATCTGGCGCTGCAGTCGCGGGCCGCCGTGAGCGCCGCCATTGCCCCTAGCGACGTTCCTCGCCTACTTGGCTTAGCTAACCATATGACTTCTTTTTTGTTTCGAAGCCAAAAGCAACAAAAAAGGTAATATTTTTTTCGTCCTCGTCGTGCACGTTTTCTACATATTCGCTGAAAAATTAATCTTTTTGGAGGTTCAATTTTATAATAACAAAACAAATTTGATGAACCTATACAGTAATATTGTTGCTTTTTTTTGCAGCCAGAGCCAAATTTTCAGCTTGTTCATAAGCTATGCGAAGGACATGTGGAACGTGCCGGCCCGGTGCATGACGGAACACTCGCCGAAGCGCGCCTCCCCTAGACAGTGGCGCCAGATTTCCCTCTAGTGTGTATTAGTATGAAACTGTTGGCCGGATGGGATTGGTGGGGAGGGACGGGGTGGTAGAATCAAACCAGGATGACAGGGCGAGAGCATCACCTCTCCCTCACGAAAGCTGAACCTCGTCGCATTGTTGCCATGACTATTATAACTCTTACAATGCGAACATGGCTGTGGCGTTACTTGACAATAATAACACAATATTTCCAGAGGCTCACCAGGTGAGAAGATAGCGCTAGTATTGGAATTAGCCCTGACGCTGGGTTGAAGGCTATGAGGCCGCCTCCTGCTTCTAGTATGAGGATCGTGCTGTAAGCGTCTCCCGCATTTACCACAGTATCTCATGTCTAGCGACTGGATTGCTTAGACGGAAAAGTGTTCACATATGCGTGGTCGTACTGCCAAGGACTGTGTTAGCTCACGTAGCGGAAGAAGTGCTCCCCGCACACTGTTGTTACGCTGTAGCATAAACCTTTCGGTTGAATTTAATTCCTTAGTACCTATATTAACTTCGCTGACTCTTCTCCCGCCTTCAATTGGGCTTACAGTTTTCTGCTAGCGTACGAGTCAGCGAAGCGTCGCATGTGTGCTTGTCTGAAGCGACTTGAACTTAGAGCTTGATGAAGCCTACAAAATGACGAAATAGGGGAAATTTCTTCCTGTAACAAGCGTGCAATTTCTTAGTTTCAACTGAGTGAACGAATTGCCGGCCGACTATACACTGCGCTGACCCATTCTGTCGGAAGGTCAGCGAGCCGGGCAGTAGCGCAGTCAAGCCAGGCTACGCTACTTTGATGTCATATGAAATGTCGCAGGAAATAGGTAAGGTGGATGCAGAGAAAAGGACAGCATATTTGAATTGATTTTGCTACTGAAGAAATTCGCGTAAACGCAGCGAGAATGTTCGAAGCATGGCCTAGAGACTACAGACTGTAAGTTGCGCTAGTAATCCCGCAATGTTTGCGAATCACTTGTCTCCCTTTAACGCCCCGCGTTATGCGAGCGTAGAAACAAGTAACAAGTGTCCGCTCTACATGTTTTGTGAAAACGCACGTGTATAGGTTAGTCACCAAGTGCATATCAGCTAGTATGCGGGAAGGCGTACGGGCGCATTCGCATTTACTTTGGTGCAAGTGAGTAGCACGCCGAACAGTATAGTTTAGACACTCCCCTTGTGAGAAACTTTGAAATAATAGAAGAGTAGGTACGCCGGAGTAAAAGCTAGACTAAGTTATTGCGTGGATGCGCCAATACGCATTATCTTGCATTTCACTTGCAATGTCTTGCATTTTTAAGCGATAACTTAGATAATATAAAGGTCGTGACCCCAAACCTATTAAGATTGAAAGGTGGATGAGTGCACAGTAATGTAGAGGGTGTAGAGCTGGTTGGGGAGCAGTATTGAGAGGACCCTGCTCATTAAAGACAATTATTAGGCCTTCAGGGGAACAATTTGGACCAAACTGCCATTCCTCTCATTGAGAGCCCACGTGTCGTGGGATTCTTACATCACGAGTGGAGGATTTGGAGCTGCAGCTGTGAGTACGTGTTTTGGAAAGAACAGATGTCGCGCACTGTTAGGTGATTGCGATTGTGCGCATATTGCGGGGAAAAACATTTAAATCTGCCAGTGCCGCCACAAAGTTGAATGGGTGAGCACTGAAACCGAAGGGTCGCGCGTCCCTTTCCTGGCTCTCCCTGTGCGTTAGACCGTACCGTAATGGGTGACGCAAAATTCGGTTTCCAGTTCTGAATTACTGACACTTGAAGTAGTCCTGCACGTGCACTAAATGTAAAAAAAGTACTGACTGACCTTTTTTTAAAGGAAAACAAAACTGTGGGGAGTGGAAAACAGACTACCTACTGCAAACTCAACTAAGGAAAGCCTTAAACCTGCCAGAAAATCTTAGACCAATATTCCACCAGTTCATGAGAATTATTGTCGAAGGAAGGAAAGTGGAAAGCCCGAAATGTTCTACAAACGAGATTTAAAAAATATACAGATATCTTTCTAAGAAACCACTGAGAAAAAATGATTCCGGGGCAAAGTTTTAGTACCTGGCGCTAGTTCAACGAGGTTATATCCTGTTAGGAACCTCTATACATGTGTAGAAATATTTTCCGCGATAAAACATTTGCACAACTACCTGAAACACACTTTGTTGCCTCACAAAGTGTAGGCCCAGTGTAAGTAAAATGTCTTTGAATTACATGATTTTTTTTCTTCGTGAATGGATTGGGGAACGCTCTCAGTATTGTGGGCGTTGATACAGTAATGTTACCTACCCCACCATCTAGGTTGATCATGCTTAGTTGTTAAACTACTGCAGCATAGACGTGAAACGTATAATTGAAGTACTCTTTGGGCGAAACGATGTTGGTTCGCGCATTGATCAAATTACTTTGGGCCGGAGAAGCACCAGTGGTAGTGTGTGATCGCAGGCCTGAAGTCGCGGAAAACGAGCCTCGTGAACCGCGCAATCGAGATATATGCGGGAGCCTTGGCCACGGCTCAGACGACCGTAACTGACTAGGACCTTAGCTAAAAAGCGGCCCCTCTATGCCATGGCCCTGCAAGGAACGGGATGTGTCGAACTTCGGCCAGACGTATCCAATGCCCACAGTACCTAGAACCACGAAGCTTGAATGCATGCTGGCGCCATCTGTTGGCTTGGACAGCAAGCTATAGGGAGACTGGGAGCCAGTCTCCGCAACTTTTGGTATTTTTTTTTGCCTGTTTTCTTTGCCTTGAAGCTGGTTTCTCTCTTCCGTTGTCGGAGCAGCGGCCACTCGCGACATTCGATTGTTTTCCTTTTTTTTTTAATCGAGTGGGACCCCTCGTTTTTCTATTCCTCGTTTGGTTTCTTTCCGATGGAAGCAAAAGAAATATCGCCGAACGTGGTGTTTCCCCGTGGCTTGTATCGGTGTCAGGTTCTCCGGGGTGTGCTTCCGGAGATGTGCTTTTTGCGAAAGAACAAAATCTAATAAAAAATCTGTCCAAGCCTTTGTAACTTGTATAGGCTGGCTCTTTTCTTCAGACAGCATCGCGAAATGGCAGCGTGAATGTTTTAATATCTGACAGTTTTATCGCGTACGGCTAGGCGAGAATGTGCTAAACAATATATTGGTTTGCCGAGAGAAAACTTACAGTTCCCCTGTTGCACAATACAAAACTTTCCTTTTGAGCGTGCGTATGAAGACTGTCTTGAAGGTTTCGATTTCCACTCTTTAATATAGCTTGTGTTATTCGATATCCCGTTTGTAGATGAAATTCACCCATTGCGTTTTGTATGGTTTGTGTTACACAACACGCCCGCGAGGACGCTGAGGCAGCAGAAGCTGTGTTAACGTCCACGCTTAAAGGGACCCTGCAAAACTTTCGATAAACGCTTTCACTCTTTTCTTCGCGTCTGGAAGCACCCGAAAGCTATCGTTATGGCCAGCACGGAGCAGCACTGCGTGATTTGCTAGTCGCACCAGATATGCCTTACGTTTCTGCATTGGTTTTGGGGATTTATTTTTAATGTTTCTATCGAAAAGCGTTCATTGCTGCCACCGAAGGAAAACCCGCCAACAGCCGCTGAATGGCCTTAATGACCTAATTCGAGCGATCGAATAACGTCAAGGCAGGAGAAGAGAGAAGATTTTTTTAGCGAGTTTTTAATTTATCTGATGGGAATACAGCAGTACTTTGTGGCTGAGGAACTTGGCGACACGCTAATCTGAGTACTGGGTAAGTTGGTTGACTACGTTCTGCAAGCATTTAAGGCGCAAAAAAAGTTGGAACAATTGTTCCAGGGCCTTATTAAAAACAACCTAGTTAAAAAATTACTCCAAGATTTCAATTTTTGTATAATTACTGTAAATGTATTATTTAGATAGATGATCTAAGCTTCCGTAAATAACGGGCCTAATTGGTAACCTTTATCTGAAGAAAACAATACAGAACTAGTAACATAATAATAGCTAGCTTAGTGTATGCATCTAACGAGTCTTTGTTAGGACAAATCACGAAAGAATTTTCCACATCGTAGAGTTGAGCCCACAGAATTAAGTTATTCAGTTTTTCGGCACAATGGATTGTTCTAAGTAATGGAAGTTTCAAAATGTAGTGGATTACGCCCATTGTGTTTATGGAGTTCCACCTTCTTAAAAATTGAAGTTTAGTCAATGCGGCAACACACCCAAATGTCTCATCATGCCCCAACCCATGGAGTCATCTGTTGAGATGCAAAAATGTTGGCGGGTAACTGTATTCTTTTTAAAGAAAACAGTTAGATGGGCCTTGGGTCCCATTTAAGTGGATGGTTTGAAGTATGGGTTTAATGTATAGGTGTACTTTTAGTTTTTTAACACAATATTTTCTTCGTTACTCTCGGGCTAGTAAAGGTGAACGGAATAAAATAAATAAAATATTTATTACAATTCTGACAAACCCTTTGGCGCCAATATGGGTCTGTGAATGACAGGACTAATATATGAGTATTTCTATCGGAGTAGAACATTTTGCTGAAATATATCTGTGCAATGTACCGCATGGGTTCCCCGCAAAACAAAAGCTCGATGTACGGGGTCTCTTTTCTGCTTGTGTACAAAAGAAATGTAGCAAAGATGCCTCAACCATATCTTTACGCAAATAAGGCATCCCTCGTTATAGCAAAATCGCTTTATTCGACATATTGCTTTTCTCAAAATTTCTCCTTCTCCCCACCCAAACGCATGTATTTTAGACCGCATTACTCGAAGCTCACGAAGAGCTTGACCCGCTTAGAGCGAAGTGGCGAGTGTAGGCGCCGCCGACCCGCGGTGACGCAGCGGCGATTCAGGCTGTCAACATGGCGGGTCAACGCAAGCTGGTGTTTACGCGGTGATCTTTTCGAGCCTGTCAAGCTGGATTCGCCCCATGAGAGTTTATCCAAACGGTCCAAGTGCGCGGTAGGGCCATTGAATTTTGTTCCTACGCATTGGTGAATGGCGTGGACGTGACGGCGCGTGAACACTGACACACTCGAACCGTAAAATTAGCAGTGTCGTCGACAACTGGGCGCCAAAAAACTCTTGTGCTGCAAACTTCACGGCCACAAACTTCTGGAAAAAATTGCCTAGTGATCATGCAAAGCCCCTACTGCAAAACCGGTCCCTTTTCTTGATTGCGCTGGGTACCCACAGCCGTTAATAGGTTTTTTAAGTCAACAAACACAACCTCTGACTCGAGCCACGGCGTTTGTGGCGCTTCCCAGCGCAAAACTGTCGTAGCGCTCCGCGACGGCCGCACGCACCCCTACAAAATTGGCTACTTCCACTGCCACTTTTAGGTGCGACGAACACAGCGTCATACAATGTTTGGCCAAATTGGAGCACGCGTTGCTCGCGCCCGGCAACACCTTGAAATAACCAAAGCGTTGTTTGCACCAAAATAATGTTTTGCTTCAGTGAATATGTTGAGCTTCGCTTCATAGCCGCTGTCGCGCATTTTAAGCTAAAATGCTTTAGCGTTTGTTGAGTGGTCGCTTATATTGAAATGCCGCGTTTAACAAAATTTGTCGCTGTCCCGCTGACTTTGTTATAACGAGGGATTACTGTACTTAATAATGGAATTCCGTGTGCTGGTGAGGTCGTAAAGCGTGTGAGTGAAAGGAAGAACAAATACACACACCCTTCAATTGCCACAGTTGTATTACGTGCGAAACTTACAGCATGGTTTAAACAATTCGTGCTGCATGGCTCCAACCTTCTTATCTGAAGCCTCCTAAGGTTACTATATCTTCTGCTCGGTGGTCAATACAGACCCTGCTTGCTAGTCTAAAGGCGAACGCACGACCGTAATAACATGTCTTATTTCAGCGTTTTGAAGATTAGTCGTGAAGTACTCCCCGGCATTAATTCCATTGATTCTTGAATATCGTAACGAAACACAAGCTTCACATGGTCTGCTGTGACATTAGAAGGTGTCATAAACTTTGTGCCGAACAACCTGTATGCTCACCTAAGACTGATTGACATGCCTGCCGCAACAGTCATCCTCCGAAAAAATCCATGTGCTAAAGAATAGCTCTCGCGATTAAGATGTGATCCACTATTTGCACTGACACCCCTCAGACAGTGTATCAGACTGTGACATATCCCACTAGCGCCCACTGATCACTGGTGTTGCGGCATGGTGACGACAAAGTAAATTATCTCTCCTTGCACGCGCAACCTCTGTTGGCGGTTAACAAAACAAAAACGGAGTACGAACTCATCTTTAGCAGACGTGAACGTAGTGGAATGGACGACGATTCTGAAAAACATTGAGTGTATGTGGGCAAGGACCACAGGTGGTAAATGGGCGCGAGTGCTCCCGATGCATGACATGCTAAAACTTGAAAAACGTGCGCGAATGCATGACATGCTCTCGGGCAAGTGGCGTAAGCCATCTCATTTTGCGAAGGAAGGGCTGGACCACATGAAAAATGAGACAAAGCACACCACTAGGTAAAAGAAAAAAAGACAAGTTTTAGAAAACGTGAAACATGTAAACAAAACGAAACATTTTAGGATGCTTTGGGTTTTCAGTGCGGATTTTCACCATTGTGATATTTAATGTAATTTCCAGGGCAACCACGAAACGAGTAGTCTTCGTGGTGAAGGCAAAGATCGAACTTCCGGAAGATTAATGCTGCGATTGCGCCATGGAAATATTTCTATGAAGTACTCATTTGATGACATCAACAGTTATTAAGCTCTGTCGTGGAGTACAGACAGCCTCCTCTCCCTCCCAAGGACAATTTTAGGGTTTAATCAGCCCTATTATGCTGTCAAGTGTGTACGTCGATGCGTAGTACAAAACGCGGGATGTGGTTTGGCGGTACGTACCCTTGTCGTATTACACGGCACAATCGGAGACGACGCAAATCACGCCATTCGCCCTGCTCTACGGCAGAGAACCTACCACAGTGCCTGATGCCATGCATCGACGATGACCAGAGCACCATTTTTCACGAGTTTGTGCGCCGCGCAGAAGAGCACATGAGCTGACACGCCAGAACATTCAACACCACCAACAATGTGACGCCGGTCGATACTATCTGCAGCATCGACACCCGACATTTCCCCCTGCGCATCAGGTCTGGCTGTGGGCTCCAGTCAGGCGCCGGAGGGTATCAGAAAAGCTAAGGCGTCGCTAGTTCGGACAGCACACGGTGTTATGACAGCTTAGCGATGTCAACTACAATGTCGTACCGACCAGTCCTTGCACGTCAAGACTTTCTCGATCTCGGCCTGAGGCTGTGCTCATCGTCTCCATGAAGCAATACTTCGCGCGATGATCGCCCTATGCACCACATCTAAATCTAGTAGCAGGCTACTTTTCCGGAACCTCAGTGTCGCATCGAGTCGATGCCTTTTCAGGGGTTAATGTCACGTGTATAACTTTGACCCCCCAACCCATAAGTACGAAAGACCATAGGGCCCATTGGGCAAGCTACGCCCCGTGCGGGTACGTGTCATGGGATTTGGAACAGCCGTGGACGAAGCGCGTTCGTTGGCTTGTGGTTCGTGCTTTGGGTTGTACACCATCTTGTAAACCTCCGCTGTCGTGCGTCACCCTACCTCTCATGCCCAATTAGGTGCATCACCTTATGAATAGCGTTGTTCCTGCGTGCAGGCAACCTGCGTCTCTGTTTGGCAACTCGAAACAATACTCCGCATTCCCGGCACGTGGCAGTGGCTTTAGTGTACTGTGGAGGGAAAGCGATGAAATACCTGCTTTGGCACGCAAATTAAGTGAACTAAGGCCTGACGAATATCCTGTGTCTGCATATGGAAGCGAAACTACCGCATTCAAACCATCTCCCAATGTTCTTTCTAATGAGGGATAGGGCCAGAAAGTTTTTTGTCTCTCCATGGCTGCATGTCTTACTTATTAGAGATTTCTTTACTGTTGCAAACAGAAGCAACAAGCTTTGTTTAAAATTTGTCTATTTAACCACTTATGGCACTGATGTTGCTTGCAGGCGGGTCTACAGCTCAACAGATGGGTTATTTCTCATCCTCGATTGCCCATAGATAACTTCAAATCCTTGTGCAAGTGCGCACTGCTGACTGGGTTGCGGGATGTGAATTGGCTGCAGCGTGTGTCACGCGGTTCCTTTGCGGACTCCAAGAAAAGAAGGGCAAAAAATGGAGCCATGTTGGGTTTTGGGTCTCTGCTGTTTTCGTTTCGGCCAGAATTTCACAAATTATATTATGTACTAGTGTTAAAAGTCATTATTTTTATCTAACGAACTTCTAATAACTTTGGGTAAAGATTGTAAGCTGTTCTTTGGCCGGGAAGTTAAGCTGTCGTGTCTCGAATATTCCATCGTGGTAGGGGCGTGTATTGTGTGTGGAGGTTACTGTGTTTGGCTTAGCTGGTTCACCTTACCCATTTATATGTAGATAGTAAAGATTTTTGAAAGTTCGTACCAGCTCCTAACAACATATAAAAGGCTTGGCATGTGGATTCAATATTCCCGCATATATACACCTAGAAATATCGAAATAAATACAAAAAAATGTAAATCATCGTAAAAGCCGAGAGAAAATCTATTCCAAAACTACCGAATCGGAATGAACTATTAAAGAACTTAACCTAAGCTACCCTATGCTTCATGTATGGGCGGCTCTGTGATGAATTGGGACGAATTTAACATTTGCCTTATACCCTGTCACACGGGCACTTTCAATCGCGATTGAGTCGATCCGGATCGAGCTCAATCCGGATCGGGCCCCTGCTACACGGCAGTTTCAATCGCGATCTAGCTCAATCCCGCTCGAACTCAATCCTGGTTCTCAAGCGCGATCGAGGATTCCAAGCGCGATCGAACGAAAGCGGCGATACTCTCGTCCCCGCTCATTAATGGCACAGAATGTGACAACTTCAACTAACGCCACCAATTGTGTCAAATAACTTGACCCAAATAAGCGTAAGGTAACATTTACATAGTTAGGTATACCTAGGAGGGCGCGAAGTTACCAGACGCTGGCCGCAAGTACATTGTTAGCGCCATCTAGCGTACACGAGTGCAACCCGTGCAACTTCTCGATCGCGATTGAAACGTGCCGTGTAGCAGCGGCAGTGCGTCGAGCGTGCTGGAAAACTCGATCGCGATTCACTTCAATCGCGATTGAAAGTGCCCGTGTGACAGGGGTATTAGAAAAGATCAAGTGAAGAGGCTGGGAAAACAGGGATCCCCCCTCCCCCCTTTATGCCTTATCCGAGACGCGACAGCTGCCCTCTTACCGAAACAAAAAGAGGTTACAATCTTTTCCCAAACTTGAAAGTGCGCTATAGCAAAATATTGCTTTTAGGCACTAGTACAGAAAACAATTCGTGGAATTCTGCACGCAATCAAACAGCAGGGAACAACAACTCAAGATCGCGTCGTTTTTTAGCCGTTATTATTGGGAGTGCGGAAAGCAATTTGGACAATCACTTGTAAATACTTCCTTTACTGCTAGTAGTAAAGACTTCCTATGACAGACATGTGTCCTATTTAGTGCCTAACGAAATTTGCAGTGCTTACGGGGGCCTTTTGTTTAATCAGTTGTCATTTGGTTGAGCTATATGTACTTATTGCTGGCTATAATTGTCACTCTAAATACCATTCTATATTGCGTGGGGTGTATAGCCACATTTATGCAGCCCTCTATTGTTTCAGGCAGATTTTTACCTCCAATTTTGCCTCACTCAGGGCCCCTCGCCAAGAAGCTCGCCGAAATTATCGCCGCTGCATCCGCTACATTCCCGTTCATTACGCTCGCACAAGTTCTCCGGATGTCGTCGTCAGAAATCGCGTATGATTTCGCGCCTAGCTTCTCTTCTTCCTAGGTCTAGGAAAGCCAGTGGCCGCTAGCACATGCCTTGTTTGAAAACATCGTAATCTTTGATGATCAAAAATATACACCATCTTACCGCGAGGGGAACCATGGGGTAGATGAGACGCATCGGGGGTTGCCGTTGCGTTTCCGTTATGTTAGGGATGTCAGCGTGTGGATTGCTGTTTTTGTGTATCCTATTTACGCAGCATGTTCACCCCCGATGCGTCGCACCTACCCCATGGTTCCCCTGGCGGAAAGCTGCGCGCTGACCGCGCTGACGCAGATATGGCGCTGCGGTGAGAGCGGCGGAGCGCGCAGCTGCCGCGGCGAGGAGAATGGGGGAGGGATGCGGACTACGCCGCGACAACGCGGGACAAGGCGAGTTAAAGAGATGCGTTGCATCTAAAATTCTGCGAGCCTTGTTAATTGCTGCAGTAGACTACGTAGTGGCGTTTCTTTGAGTAGCCGAGCAGAATTAGAAGGGCATAAGTGCGACGGGGAACTATTTCTTCATGTGACAATGATTTCGGGCATCTAGCAAAGTGTGGTAAACACACCCTGTATCTTGCAGCGAATAGATGGGACAGAAACAGCATGATTGTGCCTGCAAGCGAAGCAGCAAGAAGCCACTCTCAAGCAGGTTTTAAAGCGAACAATCGCACCAAAAAGATCAGTACGGAAGTGAGGATATATGCCTCGTAACGCCAAAGCGGAAACTAAAAGAAATAAGTGTGTGCTTCCGCAGAGAGAAAACATTGTTGAGTGCGTCCTGATGCAACTAAACTGTAACAGCGAAGTAGAAAGCAGGGGATAAAATAAATATTGTAGCCAAGAACCCCCGTCAGCGCAGCGGGACTGCAAGGCTCTTCTAGGCGACGAGTTTTTTTTATTGCGGACTGTCGCTAGGCACGCTGGCACCGGGTCGTTGCCGTGGGGAGGCAGCAGCAAATATTAGGCTTGAAGGACGCGAAAATTCGCGTTGGTACGCGCGACACACCTCGCAAGTGTCGCCGATGCCCAAGGTGAAAGCTCTCATTCCGGGCGTGATGCAGTCGTATGCTGCGTTGCATGGCCACGCGTCGAATAACTTACTTTGATAACGCGGAATTCGCCTTAGACGAGGTTCCCGCCGAGGCTGTCGCCAACGTTTTGTGCTTGGCAGACTGATGCAGCCATGGATGTTTTTCTCAGGCATTTTGCCTTTATTTGCATGTCTGCCGGTTCTGTACGACTGGCCTGCAGAAAAAAGAGGGAAAGCAGTGCAGGACTAGAAGGCTGTGTAGAGCAAGCGCTTGTCGCGTCATGTTGGATACTTTGCTAGGGAATCATCATCTTTAAGGTATTTTGTGGTACGTTGTGCCCGGCTTCCAGTGCTACAATATGTGTTGTGCGATTTGTGAGCTGCGATGAATGCCATGCAGGTTTTAGTCACTTGGTCAAAATTCCTCTCCGGCCGTTTCAGTGCTTGTTTTTCTAGGCGGGGGAAGGGAGGGGGTTGTGCGACATCCAGTTAAAATTCTTCATAATATGTTGTGGACAGCAAGAATAGTGTAATGTCACTGTAAATAACTAGTACGGATTCTTGGGCAAGTTGGTGTGGCGATCTTGATGAATTCATAGCGCAAAAAGGACGAGGACAGAGAGAGAACACACAACACAGCGCTAACTTCCAACTGGGGCTGGGCTGGGCTGGGCTGGGCTGGGCTGGATAGGCTGGGGATACATATATGTACGTTTGTGTGAAGTAAAATTAGTTGGAAGTTAGCGCTGTGTTGTGTGTTCTCTCTCTGTCCTCGTCCTTTTTGCGCTATGAATTCGTCAAGACTGTAAATAACGTACACAATGTACGTAGTTTAATTCCGGGAAGGTGCTTTGCAAAGCTTGAGGTTTTCGGTGAGAATTTTATGTATCAATTTTCTTGTTTTTATTTTGTGTATTAACTTAGGGTTACGTGATTAACCTGACAAACTGTGTTTTAGCAGAGTGCGTGGTTTAACAGAGGAGCTGTTGTAGCTGGCCTTAATGTCTCGAGCGTAACGGGTTAAAAATACCAAGAAAATTTTGATCGCGCGCCAGCGAGTTCCTCACGGCGACCGCGCAGCATCTGCGACATGCGCAGTGGCTTTATAAAAAATTTAGAGCCCTTCCACCCCGTGAAGAGGGATGGCCAGCAAAGCTGCGGTGCCGAGCCTCCACGTGAGGTTCGACTGGGTAGTAGTCCAAGGGGTGCACGAAGCAAAACACGTTTGTTTGTAGTTTGCGATTGAGCATTGTTCCTGGTTATTAACTGAAAGTACAGTCCTGTCTGAGTCACTGCTCCTCGCGCATGCTCAGCATGCATCTTCCCGAGCCACGTGAAACGGCTATCAAGCGGCTCCGACGCATCGTCAGACTGGGTACTGCGCAATTGATGCGCACACCTGGGCACGCGCCGGCGCCAGTGCGTCAGCCGCGGCTATGACGCCACACAATCCAACACAATCCACTTTAACCCAATCCAATCTAATTCAATTCAAGCCAATCCAATCGAATCCAATCCAATGCCCCTCGCGCGTGCGCAGAACGGCCCTTCACGGCACACGCGAAACTGCTCAACCTCGGGCAGTGTAGCTTACGCTACAAAACACACAGGAATCGTGGTAGAATTTTTTTTAGCGCGGTTATGGTAATCACGGCGCATGCTCTGTGAAGGCCCTAGAACCTTTTTAATTTTGTACGATTTTTTGCATGCGCCGGGGGTGTGGCCCGCAGTTTTACGATTTCGGGGATTTGAGCGATTTGAGTGGGCTCCGCAACGTGGCGCTACGCTCGCTAGCGATTCCTGTCTACATCGCTCTGGGACCGGAGACGATCTGCGGGATCCTAGCCATTTACAGCTTTGCTGTAAAAAACACTGTCGAAAACCCCGGGAGCGCCTTCCGTTACTTAGCAACCAGCAACACCCCGTCTGCCGCAACACCGGCTCGACGGAACCTCAACGCAACTCCAGGAACGCCGCGCATGTGTCGTGCACGCCGCCGCTGCGCCCAAGCTGTAGTCAAGAGGTACCGAGCATGTAAAGCTTAGCATGAGGAACACGGCGATATCGAGGCATATGCCGATGCATCTACTAGAACAGTGCAAAGCGATGACGGATCATGTAAATAAACAAATTCAAACTTGCACAAATGCCTGCTGATGTGTCCTTCAGTCCTCACGTAGAAAGAAATCATGCAGCTTCGCTATGGTTCTGGCATTGAGCAAGCATCGCTAGATTTTTTCGCCTGCGCTTCCTGTCAAATGTATGGGATTCGATTCTTGCATGGAACATGTGGCTACACAGTGTAAAAATTGTATATATCGGTAGGAGAAAAAGACGAAGCAAGTAGTGGTACATGACCGTGTAGTTCCAGTCCCCACGACGTAGAAGCTGCGTGTGGGCGCATCCTGCGCGGTGTCTCGCATGGCCGCTTTGTAAATAGTATAAATGGATCGCTCTAATTCAACATTAACGTTTAAAATGCGATTGTTTGTGTCCTTTGTAGTGGTCCGTGATCATTTATTACGTGTTTAATTTAGTACGCAATTAACCTGAGCTATTTTTGGAATCGCCGTTTTTATTTTTAGACCGAAGTTGTGGTGTGCTTTTCAGTTGGAGTGGTGTTCCGATGTCATTTATTATTTGTTTCTTTTTAGTACGCAATTAACCTGGGTATTTTTATATTTCTTTTGCTCTTCCTATTTTATCTGCGTCAAATTTTGAATTGACAAATTGGGTTTACAAACCTACAAAATTTTGTTTGGCCTTCAGCCCAGTTTGTTTATTTGATAATAACTTTATAAATATAATTGTCTTATTTTTCAGAAGACTGTCTGCATTTGTATGAGGACAGTGGTGCAACACAGAAAACTAACGGATTTAAAGTGGCCAAGATGAAAGCAATTGAGAGAAAGACATTTTTAGGTCATCTTAGTGAAAGCTATCCACACAAACAAAACCCTTCAAATGCCTCGCGTGGAAAATAACAGTGATAAAGAATGCGACAAAAAATATCCCCAGCTAACGAGGAGATCGTGCTAGCAGCATTGAAACGCCCAACAATGTATGCTATATTTTATTCCGCGGCGCCATCCCTCAGAAGTGCGTTGAATTTTCACGCAAATAAAACCGCCTCCATCTGATAGTCAAGAAACAAAATCTGTCTTTAATCTCGGCTCGATGGAGAACTGTGCACCGCAAGCTTCTGTGTCGGAACTTTCAACGAGCCTGTCAGGCATTTTTTTTTATTGCGGCGGGTTTCTAGTCGTTTTTGCTGCAGGCTGGGGTCCCAAGGTTGACAGTTAATTGAGGACTGGAATCTCTAGTACTCCAACTTCCACACACTCGGCTTCCATCTCATTTCTCACTGACTCGGGAGAGCTGTCCGGCGCTGTCTACGGGGAGGGTCGATCATCATTGTCTTCCGAGGTGCTCTGTCTCCGGTCCATGTGACGCCTGATGTCGTGGAAATGATCCACCGAGACTCCTGCCACACTTTTATTCCTTCCTGTTTCCGGTTTTACTGGATCTAAAAAAAGTAGGCACACAAGGGGCACACAGTGCATTCGTACTAATCTCGCGTAATGTCAGTTGGTCCTTATACGTACGTAAGCCAAGAATATAAAAAAAGGCAAAATGAGCTCATACACCAGACTTGGGGCAAACATAATTCACTAAGGGTAAACTCTCGATTGCGCCATATCTGAGAGAAGACAGACACGAGGTTATGTTAAGGCGCGTTCTCTTTGGTACAGCGAAAAGAAAATTGTCCAGATCCTGAGAAATATCCCTTACGGGTTTTTGTTCTGATGCTTTTTGGTAATCCAGAAAATTGGCACTGGACACGACAGGAGAGTTGAAGATGTGCACGCGTGCAATTAGGGTATTGTGATAGCTTAAACACACAGATATGCTGACAAAAATTGAAACGGAAAACTGAAAATACGAAGAGGAGAAAGGGGGCATCGCATTCCGTAGACCAATAGCGTCAACATTTTTTTCTTATAAACGTCTTATTACGTAGGCAACCTCTATAACCTTGCGAAAATTGCAAAGCTGTTAAATTGGCAGGCATAAACTCTACGGAAAATTAAAAGAGAATTTCCATTCCCAACGTAGGTATGTCAGAACCAAACAGAGCATCTGCAATCCACTCCACAGAAAAGTCAGCGTGAAACAGGAATGTTCCGCAACACATATCTGGCACATTGCAGGTCATGCTGGCGCCGCACGTCAAGCGTCCATTCCAATAATTCTTCTGGTGCTAGCGGTTCTTTCCCGCGAGTTGGATGAGCAGGAGTACTAGGTTGAATTCTATGGAGTCCTGAGCAGCCAATACTGCCCGGTAACGGGAATAACCATCTCAAACTACACCCGAAAGCGAAACTTCACAATAAACGGTTTTCATATAGGCGCCGCTATAAAAATAGGCATTTAAAATAGGCATTTATAGCCATTTATGCGCTATTAAACACAAATGCTGAATAAGCATTTATAGGCACTATAAAAGCCCTATAAAAGTCCTTCTTAACCTCTGATTCGTGCTTACATATCAAAATGGCGCTAAAGGAGCTCAACGAACAGAATATGCATTTGACTAAAATTCGGTCTCTAGTCATAACAGTCATTGAATTAAATTAAAATATCACGGAAGCTTTACTTGATGTGATGATTCTTAATGCGCCACCTTTCCCTCTATGTGTGGTAAAAAAGCACTACCTATTTTAGCTCTTCTTCCACTGTAAATGGTTACGTATTGCACACATTATTCAAAATCTATCACCACAATATTTTCTTAAGGGCAGCTTTCTCTGATACCAGTGAAATATACATGATTTCAGCTGAACTGTGGCTTTGCGCCCAAAACGACATCGGCAGCGCGTAAGAGGAAGAGAAAACGGGGTAAAAACTTTCTCGTCAGAAAAAGAAACAGAGTTGCGGGTGAATGCGGCGTAGTTTACATAACTAACTTTTATGCTTTCCTTAATTTTTTCCTTCAAAGGCACTGCAAAATGCCTCGCGTCGTGCTCAGACAACACGTCGCTGCTAAGTTTGGTATACCCGCTCAAATTAAAAATACGTATCAGTAGGCATTATTGGACAAAGGCAGAATAGGCAGGCCCTCCTTTCTCCAACCCTTTTCCCCAGTCTCCTGTGCTAATAATTTTGGAGAGTCGTCGGCAATTTTGACACCTGCTCCATGTTCCGACGCTCACCTTTTCCACACACCGTTCCGCTCAGGCTATAGGTCCGTGAAACGCCTTATTCTTACCCAAACCATTATAGCAATAGGTTTGTTCATGGTACCGGCTATTATCGGAAACCCGCCGCCACCAGGATTCCAAGCGCATTTACCAGATATCAAACCACTGTCCAGGAAACCCGATCTCAACAGTGTAATGGTTTCTTGAACTAAAAAATTCTTGTTAACACAGCCTACCTCGTAATGCCTTTTGGAGCAGAAATTATCATGTCAAAACAAATAAATAAAGATGCACCGAGGCATGTATTTTGGTTGTTTATAACTTGAAGTTTTGTTTTATTACCCAGCGGTTTCTTTAAAATAAAACTGCGTATGCCACGATTACAGGACTTTGACATGTAGGTACTTCCAGTAATAAAATCGTTTCGGATAATCACTAATATTCAAACGCTTGATTAAGACGTGGCTGCTTTAGGGATAATAGCGTATAGGAAAAGGTCACAAAAAATACTCTGCAATTTTAGAAGATACCATTTCACCGTTGAAGCCCATACACTTTTGTTGGTATTTGAAGGGTTTTTCCGCACGTAACTTGCCATAACACATACCTAAAAAGCCATACACGCTTTTCTAGCCTACAAAGCCACAAAAAATTCAAATTGTCGCCTGCACAATCACGGAATAAGATAAACGAGGTGAAAGCAAACACTAGAATTCAAGAACCCGCCTCCTGTTGCGCCACGTATATAAAAAATTACAAGAGTCCTTGCGTCCCGTGTGATGGCGCGCGAGCAGTGCAAATGCGGCCAACTCGAATTCAATCTTACAATTGTTTTGACATTCTTGAATGGAGAAATTAGAGGGGATAAAAGACGGATTACGCGGCAGAAGACGAAGGGGTTTACATGCCGGAATCGGAAGTAGACTATCTCGTTTCGGCGACATCTTCAGAAAAATGAGCAGTTATGGGACCACTCTTTTAATCTGAGTGATTTTTTACACTTTTTCACTGCGTAGCATTTTTTTACCCAGTACCCCCACAGCTAGGACCATGTAACGCCCTGCATTTCCACGACAATGTAGATATCGTGGAAGTTCCACCTGTAATCGTTCTAATGGCGTAAATGGAGATAACTGGACGCACAAAACTTTGAAAAAGCTAAAAAATAAGAAAACTATTAAAATGACGGAAAATTGCGACACGTCTAACGACCTGCATTTCCACAATAATGCAGATTTCGCGGAAATTCTACCTGTAATCTTTATCGCACCGTAAATGGAGGTAATTGGCCGAATGAAATTTTGAGAAAATGGTTAACTATAACAAAAATGTAAAACTGCAATTGGTATGACGACCTGCCTAAATATTACACATTTCGCGCAAATTCTATATACAATTGTTAAATGAGATAATTGGTAGAACGAAATTTTGAAAAATAAAAAAAACAAAAAACATCAAAAAAGACGAAAATTGGCGAAACATGTGACACCCTGCTTTTCCATTATAATGCAGGTTTCGCGATAGTTCCACTTCTAATCGTTATACTAGCGTAATATGTTGGACAGGATTTAGAAAAACAAAAAAAATTGGCTGTAACAAATTCACACACAAGACATGCGGCCTAAGTATGGTACGCATGAGATGGTAATTCTGTGAATTTCTGTGAGTTTTTATAGTTTTTTGGCTCGTTCAAATTTGTCTTTGCCGCAAATATTAGCCTGCATCACGGAGCAAGATTAAAATAGGAGGGGAAACTGAGCTTCTGAGGCAGCCTGATAACATCACAGGCACTTGGGGAACGTCAAGTTTCCGGCATCTGGCGGCAAGCGAAGGAAGTGCGCGGTCATCGCAACGGCCGTGCGCGCGTTCTGTTCGCGCTCGTCCAGTCCAACCGAGCCACGGCATCGCGTCTGTATTTCCCCGGCCCACGGAAACTGGCAAATAGTGGTGGATATTCCGCGGCTCAACATTAACACGATTTCGGGTAAGTTTGTTCTGTAATCTACAGCCTTAAAAGAGATAATTAACCTCACAAGGTCCCATGCGTGTAGACGAGAGATCGCCTATCTTGAGATTGTGAACAGAGACATCCGCTTAATATCCAAGTCGAAACCTGACGGGTTTCGATGCAGAGAACACCAGGAATCGTTTTAAAGTTCTCGCTTTTGTATCGTCCTTTTTGTCGCGTCCGCACAATTCTTGCTACTGCAACCCCACTAGAAGTAGTTTTCATATATAAAGTTATCCGTAACACTTTTTTAAGGTAGAGCTCTACTGAAACGTCTCGCTACTTCCCGGATGAGACCCGTACTTATTGTGCTGAGACCGAAGACCTAATGTGGGTATGGTCAAAAACCGCTTAGTGTTGTTTAAGCAATTCATGTTTGGCGGAGTAAAACATCCAGCTACTCGAAAACCCGACCACTCTAATTCACCTCCCAAGTGCGCAAGCATTGCTCCTGGGAGTACATTTCCTCATATTACCGAGAACTACAGCTTTCAGTCAGAAATTACTACATTCACTGCATAAGAATTCCATGCTCGCTGGTTTGCCAGTTTGAGGTGTCTAGACGCAAGAAAAAAGTTCCGTCTCTCTAAAAAAGTTACTTGCAAATGGCTGGCGTCCCTGACACAATCCTGCTTTTCCCTATAAAAATATTACCCTTTAGCCAGTTTACAACACTCGGTGAAATAATATTTATTTGACATGAAACATTTGATTTTAGCGTGTAAAATGATTTACATGCAGTAAAACACAAAGCACAACTTAGGATGGTAACATAACGGAGCTCCCTGAAAACGTGGTGGCGTACATTTTCAAACGACATTTTGGGTGCTGCTCCGCCTTTCCCCATCAGGTGGCACTAGTTCTCACTTTTTGAGAACTTAAGAATTAGTCGCACTACTCTAAAGCATCAACTCTTTTCGTTTTCATGAAAAAAACGACGAAGGAAGTCGCGTCTCCATATGGAAACATGATGAATGAAAGGGCTAGCCGGCCAATGAGGCACCTTCAGCAATTTTGGTGAGAGTGAGTAGCTACACCGGCAGATTTATCAGGTGAAGAAGGATAGAAACATCAGATGGTGCTGTCGGTTTTTTTTTTTCAAGCACCTGCGAATGGTGACGAATGTCTAGAAAGTTTGTAAGGGCCAGTAGTAAGCTCAGTGAACAATCTAAAACATCGTCTCTCTTGAATATCGTACGATTCTTTGAGAAGTTTTCCTATCGAACTTTTGGACCCCTAGATGGGTCGACAGAGATGTACTTTCAAACAAATTCTCAATATATTTTTCCACATTTCTATAAATTCACTCAACTAATAGAAAAACACCAATAGCCGCTCAGTCAGATACTGGGGATTTTCCACGGCTCAATATTACGAGATTTCGGGTAGGTTTTTTGTACTATCTATAGCCTTAAAGGAGACCGCCCATCACAAGGTTTCGAACAGAGAAATCCGCTTGTTGTGGAAGTGTAAACCTGAAATCTTTAAATGCAGAAAACCACCTAAATCGTTTTAAAGTTCTCACTTTTGTATCGTACTTTCTGTCGCGTCCGCACAATTCCCTGTCGATCGTTTGGACCTCAAGGTGGGTCGTGCACAGATATACTTTGAAACTAATTCTCACTATATGTTTTTCCACATTACTAGACATTCACTCAACTAATAGAAAAACACGAATAGCCACTCAGTCAGATACTGGGGATTGCAGAAGAAGGAAGGGCACAGGAGCGCAGAATGCAAATATTTTTGTGTAATTTTTTTCATATTGAAAAGCACCCACCTTGCTAGACACAAACAAATATTGGCCACGAAAAAGATTTTGTACTGAATTTGTTCCGCAAACCCCTTCTAATCTTTGAATGAAGCTGAACGATCTATTGAACAAACCAAAACACGATAGAAGAACCCTATTGAACAAGCTAAATTCTTATCGATGGCTTCTAGGGAGCTTTAAAATCAAATGGCTCACAAAGCCTGCAACTTCAATAATAATGTGTAAGGGGTCTCGTTAATGTAGCCTCAGCTTGCCAGATGTAGTGTCGATTGGTCAAGATGGTACTGCTTTATAATGAGCGAACAGCAAAAAGGCTACAAACCAAGAAATCAATGCGCGCCAATGCATCCTATGAACGTGGTGGGAAAGCGAAGCTGAAAAGGACACCCGCAACGATTACCCGTGCGACCTCACCTGAAATCACACACGTGGCTCTAGAAAGAGTGAAACGAGAGACAAATAGAAGCAGTCAACCCCACCCTTTATTACTTCAAAGAGATATTGTTTGCTAGGTTGAAATCAATGCATGATTAAGGAACGGGGGTCGGTTCAGTTTTATTGATGAAGTACATTAGCAAACACCCTTTTTTGATAAAAAACTCCCACGTCCCCTCGCGGGAACCCCTGTGTAGATGCTGCGACGCATAGGGGGTTCACGTTGCAGCGTTGGACAGCGGAGGAACGGCGGTGGAACGATGGAGCGGAGCGGCGCAGGCACCGCGTTTTATAGCGCGCATAACGGTGATGGGACGCGCCGGCGCCAGTGCGTCTGCCGCGGCTATGACGCAACACAATCCAACACAATCCACTTTACTCCAATCCAATCCAAATCCAAATTCAATTCAATCCAATCCAAGCCAATCCAATCCTTTCGAATCAAATCCAATGCCCCTCGCAAGACAGTGTTCGCTATCGGGGAGGAAGAGGGGCGTGAGCGGCGAGAGCGCAGCTCAACGGGGAGTGGAGAATGGGGAGGGGGCGGACGCGACAACGATTGCCGACGCCGGATGGCAGGACAAGGCGAGTGAATGAGATGCAGTCGTATTTAAAATTAAATGAAGCTGAAACCCGGTGATAAACGATCTCACTTGTCCTCGTTTCTGCCGCAGCCGACGGAGGCGACGAGATCAGCCGGCTTAGACGGTGGAGAGGTGAGATGTCACGCGTTGGTGGGAGTTTCCTTTATATTTTTAAAACTCCTAGCACATGCGCAAGGTGCTCAGATGGCCACTACACCTCCCGTGGGCCGAGCGCACAGCGGCCCGAGAGGCCGCGTGAGGCTATCACGTGGCGTTCTGCGACAACGCCGGCGGTAAACACGCAGGCGTGCTTGGTCTCGCAGCTTGATCCGTGGGCTCGCAGCTTGATCCGTAAGACTGTCTCTCGTAAGTCTGTCTCTCCGTTTTACTATTCTTTCCAGGTTTGATAACTAGGGGTGCCCGTAACTTCTTTTATTTGTTGGCGGGAGTTTACTGTTGACACCAATGGTCGCAAGAGAACCCTTTGGGAATAGAGGTACAAAGCTTCGCCTTAAAAAGGGAGGCGACGGGATGCGTGCTGCCTTTCCGGTTTTTCCATGTCCGAGGCCGAAGCGGTGTTTAATCGCTATGTACTAATCTTGGCAACTCACAAACGTTTTAACATGTCACCACGGCGTTGTTATTACCGACTCCAGCTGTAGTAGCCCTTTAGCTACCATGAAGTTGTTTCTGTAGTGTATGCCTAAGGAGTGTTGGAAAACTAATTTTTTATCTGTAATTTAAATGTGGTCCACATTTACTCGTTTATTTCATTTCGGTGGCAGACCAAGGGCAAGCAAGCCATGTTAGATAGCCGCCAACTAAGCTTACCTTGACTCAGGCTGTTTCATTCACAAATTGCAATCTATGTGGTTCAGAAACAAAAATCCTGTGCTGGGCTCAGTGTTTGGATGAGCTTTCCGTTCTTGCAGCTTTTCTCTGCGTTCGTTCAGTTTTATCATGCGCCTCGCGTTGATAGGAGGGTGGAGCTGTGCAGGAAGCTTCCATTCTGAAGCAAGCCGAGGATGCAAGCAGGCAAAGCAGGGATGGTGTTATAGATGCTTGGTTGGACGTGTGGGACACATAATCCAACCGGGTCACTGGGTCGACATCAAGTTTGGTGTGTCCAAGGCTGAAGAGCGCGTGACCTTTTATTCTCGGCTCCACTGCCTGAGGGGACTTCCCTTTCAACCGCGAGTTACCGCGAAACTTTGTTGTAGCAGTTGTTGTTCCCGAATTCCAGCCACAATAGAACTGAGCGAAAACAACCTGTAAACACATCGTCGGGAACAGCTGGTGGCCGGTCGAATATGAATGGAGAATGGAAAGTGTGGCCACTAAGTCCGAAGGGCAAAGCGGTTTTGTTGTGGAAGTCGCTATGTTTGCTCACACAATGGGACCGGTATGGTATTTTCTCACTAAGAGTATTCTCAGCGGCGAAGATCAGGTAGTGAAAATGCCATTGCGCTTAACACTCTGGAATGAATCACTGTGAAATGAATTTACTAAGCTGGGAAAGAGCTTGGTAGCCGCACCCCCTGAACCCAACGTTGTTGACTCAGATGCTTACCTTGGTGACCCTCTTTTAAACTGTCGTTAACTTGCTGTGTGATATGCAGCCTTGTAGTTAGATAAGTGTTTTTATGACAAAAGAAGTTTATTACCCAGCGAAAAATACGTAGACAGTTAGCCTAGAAAGCTATTTTCTGGAACTATGCGTAACACATTACTGATTTTCAAGCAAGTAACCACAACTTAGTGCGGTCAAAATAAAATATAATAGGAGAAGTAACGTACCAACAAATGTTTAGGCTATACCGGTGCGCATTCATAAAATAGAACCGGAGATTTCAAGCAAAGCGTAATTTGCAATAATATCTCGATTTTCTCCAAAGAAGGCGCACAGATGTTACAATATACTTCCGGGCCAAAAGAGGATCAATTCGATAGTTGTGGCCCAACCTCGGCTTCATTAAAACCTAAGAAAGTTAACGCTACCAAAAAGAATGAGTACTTTGTTCAGCTTGGAACATTTTTAGCTTAAGCTGGGCACATACTATTATCAAGGTACGGACACACGAAGGCAAGCATACAGAAGGTCGTTGAGTAGGTACTTAGTTTGACTCAAATAAATGAAACATGGTACGTTAGTCCTCTGTATCTTTTTGTTTTCTTGCCATCACTGGATGATGTTCGCTTGGCGGCGCAAAAGACCCCTGCAGTAGCTTCATCATAGGGAACTTGTGTGTCGTGAGAATGTAAGTATAAGATAATCACATTAATTCCGTTTACAAATAAACCACTGGCGACCAGGCGGTCGTGGCTGCTCTTTGAGCCTTGGCGAAACCTACCGAGCAAAGGTTACAATGCCTCTTAACAGAAAAAAAAATAACAAGGAAACCCAACCGAAAACGGGGAAAAAGAATCCCTACTTGTTACTAGGGTGAGAGCTGTCATAAGAGATACAGATGCCTTGAACTTAGGGCTCTATATATTTCAAGAAGAGCTTCATGGTGCCGAATTACTTACTGTTCGAATAAACATACAGCTCTACCTATACATCTCTCCCTCTGCTAACGGGACACCCTTGTTTGCAAGCACATATTGGCGTAGCATGTTGAACCCCCCATGTGGGGTATGCGCTATCAATATCCCAATCATCATCATCTGAAAATAGCGCTGTTATTAAAGTGGAGAACCCCATTCCGGTCAGCCATGTCACCGAACTCTGCTGGCTGTCTTCTCTTGCCCTTACATGGCATACCAGAGGTGTACAATTAAGCCGGCAAGCTATAAAACAGGCTTTGTTATAAGCGGAAAAGCTGGTGCCCAGACATCTCGGAGAAGTACAGACGGTCGTATTTACCGCCATCACAGCAAACAATGAGTATTGGCTCAAAATTTTGTCAGGCGTTTACAACTGCATAGTATAAAAGGCACTCTTTCAACATGCGCGGAGACTCTCATCTTGAAATTTATATCGAGACTGGAATGTACTGTAATGCATGTAAAAAGTAAAAGCTTTAAATTATAGACTCAGTTATTATTAATTCGAATAATATTCTGGTACTTCGGTATTGAGCAAAAAACTCGGAATTTATATTCTTCAGTACGGATGGCAAATTTATTGCTTGCGAGCCCAGCTATGAAGCACTGCAGTGAGTCGGAATATTAAATGGAAAAATAAAAAGAAATTTACCCGTGGTTTTGCGAGCGTAGTCTTCTCTTCATACGCTCAGAATAATACAAAAACGTCCTGCGGACGGTAGTTATGAAAGTAGATAATCAAATACTCCCCAAAGCAGAAACATGACGAAGTGTTATCTGTAATTATTGAGAAGATAGTGAGGATATGTTTTTCGTTTTCAGATAAGTTACTTTTGAACTAGCGCGGCCATAATACACACAATCAAGTGTTGAAAGTGTACAAAAGCGCATGTCAAACTATGTCAAATATACTGAACAAACAGGAACTGGCATTGGAAGTTCTTTTGACGTGGCCAGGAGTGCATTAAAACAGGAGTGCATTAAATGGAGTGCATTAAAACTGCTTTTGACGTACTTTAAATTTAAAGCAAAGGATGCCATTCGAGAGGATGCTTGTTATTTACGTTAAAGGAATAGCATCAACTGACTCATATATTTGTTAAAGTGTGTTTAAGAATCTCTAGTAAAGGCATTCTAAGCAAATCCGACAAATATTTATTGCAGGTCAAGCCTAAAAACGCATCTTCGAAGCTTTTCGCGGGAGCGCGTTGATAATTTTTTTTGCAAATGAGGTTGTATCGTCTGATTGCTCTTAGCTTGTTTTCAAGCTCCGTTAACGGAGAATGTTTACGGTACTAAAATACCTGGTTACAAATGCCAGCAGTGGGCATTCCTGGATTTCGCATTCGTATAAAATTCCAACGCAATTTGTGTGTTTTATTTCATAATATTGCAGTGCGTTTTGTAATTTCTATGATTTTCTAACTTTACGCCGAATGTTTAAAATGTGGATTGCACGCATGTGGCAAGTTAGGTACCCATGCAAGCCAATCGGTCTTCCCCTCCTGTAAATGTCTCGGAGAACAACCACGCCTGCCACCCGCCCACTTCGGTAATGCAGCCATATAACATTCTATTCCTGTACAGGTTAACAACAGCGTCAGCCATGAATTTTACAGCGAACAAAATACTATGTACTACAAAAATCTCGGCTTCTACGTTGTACGATTCCAACCATTCGGTAGTATAATGACATGGGCCGTGGGGAGATTTACGATCACACGGCAAGCAGTTACTGAGTGATCAGTTGCTTTCGTGACTCGATCCATTCGCAAGCGAAATGACCGCTACTGAATTGTCGTGCACGCGGTGAGACGGCTCACAAAAACAGAACGCATGCCAAACTGAAACGCTATGGACACGCAAGATCATACTCCTGCTTTAAACTACCTTGCAAATACATTCTTATGCAAAAAAGACGAAAATTCATCTTCTGGGGGACTAACTGACTTTGCCACAATCATTGAACCATTTGGGAACTAAATGCGAGCAAAAGAACGGGCAGTCTGCCACCCGGTAGGTCCGTCCCGAAACTTCCCAAGGACGGAACTGCTGGAAATGAGTCTCGAAAAAAAAAACAGCAACCATTGAATGGGGATCGGAACGCCGCGGCAGTACCACGAAAACGAATACGCTACAACTGAGGCCACTCGGCCAGATAGAAGATTTGGCTCAAAATAGGGGTTGTTTTCTAAAGCGTGCAGTACGTTGCACAACGCGACGATTCATTGCAGCTGGTGTCAGAATTTATATCCGTACAAGTGAGTAGTGAGCGCAATTTGCGCTTTGCGCTGTGCTTACGCTAGGTACTATTGCTCAGCTCGGTTCTGAGCAGAGCCTCAAAGCCATAGTTATTTTTGTCGTAAAGAACCATAAACTCTTCGCCTACTTGCGAATGGAGGCTGGGTGATCGGACTGCTCATTTGGTTCAGAAAAAGGTAGCGCAGTTCTTTACAATACAGTGAAAAGAGAAAACACTATTTAACGTGTCGCAACAAAGCCAAGAGGTGAAAAGGTTTGCTGACGTCGCAATTCATCACTAGCAAGAGAACCATTTGGTAAATTTGCCGTCAAAATCGAGTTTCGGTTACCGAGTGTATCTTCCAAACCGGAAAGCACTATAATGGCCGAACTTTCATAGACTGAGCAGTTTGAGCAAACGGCAAAACTTTACGACGTATACCGAAAAAAAGGCCGATTGATAAAAACAATATAATTTTTACATCAGCAGAAATCATGGCGTACGGTGTCTACTTTAAGCCCCCGTGATTGTAACTTTAGTTGCTGCAAAGTTTTAGAACAGGGATCAAGCATTGGATCACGACAGCCATAAAAGTTATATGCACTACATTGCTGTGCATTGCACGGGGAAATGGAAGGATGGCGATAAGACGTCCTGTGTAAGGAGCACAATTTCTTAATGATCGAAAAATGAGACAGTCGAAAATGATTTGGAGCAGCCAAAGACATATCGCAAATGTCATTTTGTAGTCAATGCTAAAACAACTAAAACACTCGCGCCATAAAATTTTGTGCCAGGATTAGAGGCACGAAAGTACATCTGGGTTACAGTCGTAAGATCGTAAAACCATTAAACTACGTTGCTCCTCGGCTCTGACGGCAATTATCATGACGAGGTTCGAAAAAAAATTATGAATAAAAGCACTGCAGCTGTTTAAATTTAAAAATAAATACCTTGTCTTCGTGGAATTCACCGTATTTTACGTATATCACAGACGGTCCCGTGCCTTAAATAGAGCAAGTAATTTATTTTGTACCTGTTTCAACGGCATAACGGCATGCTTACAGGATGCCGTTTCATCAATTGTCTTGTTTTGTACTGAGGTCAGCGATGCACTCCTCAAACACGAATTTAAAATATGTTTTCCCAAAATTGGGCGTAATAAGTTGTTATTACTCCGGAATAGGCAAAATTGGGGTAGATAAGGTGATTATTCAAACCCAGTAAAGAGAAGGCAAACGAAATTGCGAGGAATTGAAGGAACAGGGTATGGGAGTTTCGAATATAGGTCGCGAAAAAATCTCTGAGCTTAACACGAGTGTATGACGACAGCGCAAGTGCATTTATCTGCCACAGAAGTATGGTAATCAACAGCGGTTGGCGGTACGGAACCTAAAAAGTAATGCCATCAAGTTTTGCGAAAACGGAAGCGATGAGTGAGAAACGTCTTAACACAACTGGGATTAGCGCTTTAACGCACAGGACACAAGTAAGAAAAAACGGACAGGACTGGCGCTACTCAAGTGGCGCTACACTTGAAGTAGCGCCAGTCCTGTCCTTTTTTTTTGTGTCCTGTTCTTTAAAGCGCAAATCCCAGTTATTATGATCATGAACCATCTAGCCCAGCAGCAAGTTTTATTAAGCTGTCTTTAAAAAATTTGGGAAGAAATGAGCAAACAAATAAGGGGTTGTAAAAGTGGAATAACAGGAGCGAGAAGCCTTACCATAGTGCTAAACAAACTTGCAAAGACTGAAAGAAGCGTAAAGTGGGGCAGGAAGCTTATTGGTAGCGAACAAAGAACTTGCATTTGGCGTAGAGAAAATGTATGCACTGAGAGACGAAACTGGTAGATAATGAAATTATCGATTACCTTCTACACAATCTTTACCCCAGGGACGGTTATTTAAAAAAATGCAAGCAATAATATGCAACATTTTTACTGCTCCGCTATAACTTGACAAAACAACAAACGATCAGTGTTTAAATGGTTAGCCGGAGAAGTCCTTGTCAGCAGAACATTCTTTGCTCTCCAGCCAGCTGCGCTCGCTCTTTGAAACCTAAATTTCTTGTAATTCAATGACACGGACGTGCCACTGAGTCACGTTTCACGCCTCACTCTAATGTTCAAAGCATAGATCATTTCCCCAGAGACTTTACCCCGAGACCCTGATACGAGACCCCGGTGTGTGGAAAACCTTGACTACATCCTCATGGGCTATTATGAACCGCCAAGCCGACAACGATCTATCTACCTTACCGCTCGGTCGTGCTGACTACTGAAAGCCGTAGCTAAAGAGCCACCAAGGCGAGTTGGAATTTTGATACACTGGCAGGATGGTTGCTGCTGGAGCGAGCTCGACTTGTTTTCTCAAGATCGTGGCGCGAGATCCCGATTACTTCTTTGTGTGGCCCCTGAAAATGAGGTGGGCAGACCTCACGCCGACACGATTACGATCAAGCGAATCGATGGTTTGGCGACGGCAGTACTGAATCAAACCAATGTTTTGCCCGGTCTTTTCAACCATACAAAAAACTAGAAATCTCAACGTCACCTCATTGCTCACAAGGTGCACGTTGGGAGTACGGCGCCTTGCTTTATAGGGGTGAGAATAAAAGAGCGCTTCGCCCTTATCCCTTCGCTAAGTGACCAAAGTCGTGCCCTATTTTTGGCGTGTGACCCCACATAGAGCCGAGCGTTAAGGGAGCAAGTTGGTAGTCATTGGACAAAAATACGAATAAGCGTTGACTGCATGCAGGCGCCGAAGGCCACGGCCGAGCATAGCAACAGTGGCAGCAGTATCAGGGCGAGCAAGTTTGCAACTCTCCACAATGAAGCTGTGCAATGAACAGTTCCGTCCTAGCTTCACCAAAATATTGAGTTAGATGCCCCGTTTACTCCTCTCTCGCGATTCAGTTGCAGTCTTCGTTCTTTATTGAATTAGCGCTATGGCGGGGTGGTCGCCTTCAGGTCGTGCGTTAGCACGACACGGAACAGAGAGCACGTGCATGCAACCACCAGAATACGCGTGAGCTACGCGCACAGCTAATTGCCTTTTCTCGGGCAGTGTTCAATTAGCCGGCGCAACGTCGGTAATTTGTCCGCTTGTTGGTCTCCATACAGGTGCGATTTGTGGCTTCCTGAGAATGGCGAAAGCGACGATCATCAGAAGATAATTTGCACGCGTCCTACTGACCCAGATCTTTTTCCTTCGCCGTAAGGCTGTTGTGCGTTTCAACGCGACCTGATATCCCTAATTGCAGTACAGCAAAGGCTCATTCTTACGCTTAGTTTTCAAGACCTCAAACACGAACTGTGTCTCTTTGCGTGCGTAAGAAAATGTCGTGCGTAAGAAAATAGATGAACTTTATCAATACGCTCTCATTACGTTGATTTCTCTCTTGTAATGGAGCATGTATTACTTGAAAGGGAGCGGTAACCTGTTCCACACCAGATCATGTGGGGTCATATATAGGTCAATCACAATCCTGCTTCTTCCGTTCAGCTTTGAGAGCGCAATTTTATTCCTAATCACTTATTTCTTTTTATAGCCTAAAGAGAAAAGTGTCGCCGTGAATAAGAATTTTGTAGCCCCACGAGTGTTGGATTTTTCTTGCCTCTGTAATGAATATACCGCCTAAATAGAAAAAAAAACATCAATGGCAGAAATGACGTGCTGGGTAAACAGATAATCTGCAGAAAGACATTGCCTGAAAAATTCTATAAAGTATGTCGTCATAGACTATGAAATACCCGGAACACTTTATGTGGGTGCGCTAGCACGTTCGACTTTCGAATTTTTAGTTGATGAAGAATAGAGGCGTCGAAACTTAAGGAAAGAATAATAAGTTATTAGATATTCTCGGATATTCTCGATATTCTAGCGGATATTCTCGCTGAGCTGAAACGCGTCACTAAGTACCACTGTAAACCCAATATGAAGGCGTCACAGTATATAGTTGGTTATGTTCAATGTGATAGATTCGGGAGAGCGACTGGACAGGTGTTTAGGCCTCGGGCCGAGATAAGATACCAGTGTAAAGCTCCTGGTTTCTGTTTCCTCCATCCTTGAAAAACAAACCTCTTTTTGTACAGCAGCCGCGTATAGCTGTAACACTGGGAGTCTACTAAAGTTAGGGGAAAAAAGTTGAACCGATTTTCGCCGAACACAAAACAAGCTCTCGGACTTTTTAAGCTCAGTAAGCCATGTAACCAACCGCCGCAGTTGCTGTTGCGCTGCTGATGTCAAGGACGTGGGTTCGATCCCGTCCGCTGAGACTGCTTTTCTGATGGAGGCGAAATGTGAAAACGCTCGTGCGTGGATATCACAGCACACTTAAGGATCCCAGGACGGTCAAAATTAATATGCAGCCATCCACTACGGCGTGTCTCAAAACCCAGGCGTAGCTTTGGTACGTTAAAGCCCGCAATGAATCAATTAAACCAAGTAACGATCCTATTGTAACTAATGTGCAAATTGTCACATGTAATTATATGCACGGGGCTAAAGCAGCGTGTTTGTTTCCTATTTTATTATTATTGTCTTCATTCCCGTGATGCGGGGGTTCGGGAGCTGGAAAAAAGGAATCATGATGAGTGGGAGAACCACTGGGGATGGTTCTTACCGTAAATCACCCGTGACATTGCCACTCGCGCATGTAATTTGAGTGACAACACGTTTGTACAGTATTACTCCGGGGTAGCTTGCTGTCGGCGTTGCCGTTGCGCTGCTGCTTCCTGATTCCTAAACTCCGGGAGCGCTTGGCGTTTTTGCCGTTTTGCCCCCGCTTCCCGAGCCCTCACCTCCGGGGTAGCTTGTCTGCGTAAACGTTGACCCGCCGCATGCCACGCCTTACGTTCGGTTTCAGCCATGGCAGAACGAGAATGTGTGGTCTGGAGCGCGCTTATATACGCATTTGCACCGCAGCGCTCTCTCTCTCTCTCTCAATGGCATCTGTCTTTCTCTTTCTAACCTTTTGTGAACCTTTTATTTCGTTCTGTTAACCATTTCTGAACCTTTTGTTCACAGATGTTTCAATTTTTACGGTGCTGTGCGTCTCTCTCTCTCTCTCTCTCTCTCTCTCTCTCTCTCTCTCTCTCTCTCTCTCTTCTTCTCTAACCATTTTAAACCTTTTTTTTGTTCTCGTTAACCTTTTGTGAATATTTTGTTCACAGATGTTTCGATTTACACTGTGACGTGCCGTGAGCACGGACGCCGGACGTCGGACAAGCCTCGGCCTTAAGGTGCTTCGCCCCTAAAAGGTAATCACACTGCACCAAAACATGGCCTATACCTTCGCGGGATATTTACAAACACGTTATTTAAATGCTAAGTGAACCTTGCATGGAAAGTCGCCTTCTTTGCTTGCTTACGTACTCGGTTCTTGTCCTTTTGGCTAATTCATCTAGCCGGTTCTACAGACCGTTTACTGCTATATACAACATTCACAGGGGAAAGTTAGATGACATGTTTCATTACCTCTAATAGTCGAAATGAAGTTGATAAGTTTTTTACGCCCCAAAAAACGTTTTGCGTCCTTATTTTCTGTCGTCCCCGAATTCACACACTGAATACTGGGAGTTAGTTGTTGTCAAGGTACGTGGGCATGTATGCAACTTGCCGGCTCACTTACGCGGGAACCGCCAGCTTCTCAGTTACGAACGAACTCTATCAATCTCGTCTCGTGCTCAAATAGAACCACTAAGACACCTATTTCGGACAGTGCTGGTTCAGGAAGTTTAGCGCAACATTACCGCTCAATTAGCCTGATTACTGAGCAAAGTACAGAAAACATTTCGACTCTCTCTTTGTAACTCGCTCTATGTAACCCAAGGGAGGGTCCGGGAAACTAGATTTTGCGGGACTAATTAACACAGGCCATAAAAACGACGTTATGGTTCCCAGTGGATTTGTAACGACTCGTTCAATGGGTTTCCAGCGACATGGCTGTGCACGAAAAGCTGGCGAATATGTGTTACGCCAATCATGGAGCCTGACAATGCGAACAGGGGCCGCATTGGGTACAGACCGTTTGCTGTCGAAATTGACAGCATCGGTTCGTGCACCAACGCAAACTAATTGCTTTTACTAAACGCTAACCTTAACGCAGTGAAGCACCGTAAATTGGGCCCGCTAGGTTGAATTGCGACCAGACACATCCCAAATGTTGCATCACTGGTTCTTGGACTCCTTTGGTAAGAGTTTCCTTACTCTCCCAATAAACAAAGCCTTGTATAGCGTCTAAGTGATCTAAAGTCTATCAAGAATTGTTTCTTTAACACGGCATAGCCGCGTCTATTCTCCGGTAGCACAATACAGGAAGCCGCCACCGCTGCGTTAGGCTCACTTCTGCTTCACCACAGGTGCACAAGGGAATTCCCGTACGTTGGGCACCGAAAACTCTACGCGGAGAGAGAGAGAGAAGTCACTTTATTTTCCAAGCAAGTTGGCTAAGAACGCGTGGTGGCTGCCGGCCGAAGGCTGGCGGCGACGGTGGCAGCTCGGTCAACCAGAAGTAGCTGCACCCCCGGTTGCGAGCTTCCCAGCGCGTCCTCCCACTGCTCGACGCTGGAGATGGGGCGGAGTGGGTTAAGAAGGCAGGCCCACATGGCGTGGGTTAGAGTGTCCAGGGAGTAACAGAGGGCCTCATGAAACAAACACTGAGCGGCCGCGATGAAAGGAGGTCGCCTGTGACATTACCATTTCCGTCTCACCGCTGCCGGCCACGACGAGTGCGCGCGCGAGCGCACGCGCCTGCGCAGACCGGCCGACGTCTTCTCCATCCCCACGCGATCAGGCAGCGTGATGTCAGTCACAAAACCATGACGTGTACACGCGGTGTTGCATGCGCGCCAACAATAGCCAGAGGGTCTGCTACGTCCGGGAGCCCCAACGTCGGAAGTTTGGGGCAAGGAGCAGATGATGTCATGTCGGCCCGCTCTGGTCATTCCCATGCGACCAAAGATAAAAATTATTTTAAACTATGTTATACTGAACGGTATCTGTTGAAACTTGCTGGGAGATGTCTAGGGATAAAAAGGAAGCATTTTACATAATTATCTCAGCTTTCAAATGTCGTGTCACTGCCACGTTAAACAGATTTTTGTGTGCAATAGAAGGTTAGATGTCTGACCATGGAGGCCATTTCGTGATGAAGGATGAAGGAATGAGCTCAAGTGTGCACTTTTCTTATTTGGGCTGGGTTTGGGGCAACCTGATCCAGGACATTGGCCTTTCACCTTCTCTTTGGTGCATAAATAATAGTTATGATTCAAAGAGTTACACCCACGTAACCTACAGCGCTCATAACGAAATTGATCACTGGTATTTATGCGTGAGATAAAACAGTAACAGTAAATTTAGTGCGTTTGAGCTATTTTTATTCTTGTTCGGTTCCAATACACTTTCATAAAATTGTCATTGATAAAAGCTATGATTAGAGTAATGCTAAGGTGGGTGATTCATTCACGTTGTCTAATATGAAAGTAATCATAAGCCCTCGTCCCCCTACCTGACAGCTCTTTCATAAAAACTGGATGCTGCAAAGGTGTTTACACACTGCGATACAGAGTTAGGCCATTGAGAATTCAGCAACTCTTTGCTAAATACTTTCGCCTGACTTCAGTGGGCAGAAATTATCGCATCGTTTGTTAGCAGTCGAACCATCAGTTCCTAGAAGGCAACTCAACGCGGATTCGTTCAGCGACACAGTTCTACACACACCTTACACGGGAAGGTAGAAATACCGTGATGACCACCTGTATAGCAGAGTGTACAGGAAGGTGGTATGACGCTAAGACCTCACACAACACATGTTCCCTCGGAGACTTAAGGCAGGTGAAACGTTTCTCCGGGCGATATGAGCTGACAGGTAAAAGCAAAGTACGAAAAAATCTGAGGGAGGCCCACATTTAGATCATTCACTACTATTTAATCCCATATTTCTTCCTTTTGTGATGTAGTTAACCTGCAATAAGTACCTGATGCCGTTGCTGAATGGTGTTTGAAATGGGACATGTAATTCAACTGTGATCAATCTGTATAATATAACCACGTATTCTCGTTTTCTTACCGGCTTAATAACCACGCACTGAAGCAGCTGGAGAAATATAAATATTAAGGGGTTACTGTAAGCAACCGTCTGACTTGGTCTAGCTATATAATAAAGTTTGTGCATCAGCCTCTAGAAAACTTCGGTTCTTAAGGCATAAACCAAAAGCCGCCCCTTCTCATGTGAAGTTACTAGCCGCTAATTCTATTTTGAGGCCTCAACTGGAATACGCATGCATAGCATGGGGACCACTGTAAAAAAAAGGATATTCGTCAACTAGAAATGGTACAAAGGAAAGCTGTCCGATTTGTCTATAATTTTTATAACAGCAGTACGCCGCCTTCGCTTCTCATGGATAACAACAATATAATAACCTCGACAAAAGCAGGCAAATGGCGCGGCGCAAGTTTCTCTTTTCACTTAATTCATACCAGGCCAATAATAATCGAGAATTTTATATACAACCCCGTTTATCTCGCCATACTGGATACAACCACAAGCACACTTTAGTCCCCAATTTCCGCTCGGAATAACCTTTTCATGTATTCTCTGCCCCCCCCCCCCCCCCCGCCCCCGCTCAATCGATGAATAGACTGTCCTGCCGGCAGGAACGGGTTTTCTGGGCGTGATGTTTCCCATTTTGAAAAATATATTGTTGCATTGCTTTAGTATTTACGTCCTTCTGCTGTTATTGGTCTATGCCTTTTCTGCCAAGATATGTCTCTTGTTGTTTTTCTTTTTTTAAGGTTTGATTACAGCTTTCTGAATATGTATTATCCCATCGCTTTCAAATGCTTTGTCTTGAATGTTATACTTTTTGTACTGGCCCACCTGCTTGGTTTACGGACTGCAGTGTCTAATAAATAAATGAATAATAATAAAAAATGAACAAAAACCTGAAAGGAGTTCAGCCAAGTGTACCGAAAAGAATCCTTGGCGTAGAGCATACTTCCGAGAAAATTTTGCAGGCAACTGAGGGGGCCGACGTCAACACTCATTTTTTACGAACACTATCACCTTGAAGCGACCGAGCAAAATGTGTATGCCTTCAATCTTGATCTGAGAGAAACAAATCTCCTCATATGTAGGAATTGTCTCCTGGTGACAAATGTAGCACGCGAACTTTATGTGCACAAAATTACAAAAAAGCACTACAAACAACCCAGAGCTGAAGTTGTTTAGAATGTGATAACCATGATTCAGGCCGACATTCAAGAAGAAAAGAACCAACGAAAGGATTGTTGACCGCTAGGTTTACGTATGTTGGAGCGTGTCAAGCTGGAACAGGCTGAACGGGAGAGAGGTCGGAACAAGCAGTTATATTAACACTGAAAAAAGCTCTGGGGAACAGGACACCAAACAGCGCCTTTGAACATCGCATAGAAGCGTTAACAAATAATCAGCGCGTTTGTTCATGGCTAGTATAAATGTACAGATCATGCTTACTACTAGCACGTTGTGCCACACTATAGAAAACCTACAACGGAGCAAATTCCATGGAAGGAAAGGCAGTTACAGTCAATGTTCAGCATTAACGTTAACCTCCATGGTAGGCCAAGAAGAGTCTTACGTGAACGGTAAAGACGCTGACGAACCTCCGTTGGAGTATTGCGGCCCGGCGTACAGTTAGGTGATATTTTAAAGGCAAGCAACAATATGGGTGAGTTTCACGCAGGGGAACCCAATGCATGATAAAAAAGCAACTCACAAAAATAAAATCTTTTATATTTTGAGCCAAATCAATATTTCATATCTTCATATGCTAAAATTCAGCGAACTGTGGAGTGCTTCAGAATGATGAAAATATGCTAGACGACGTTTAAAAGCAATAACAAACGTACTAACTTTCGCATAGGAGAAATTCAGATTATATCAAGCCTGCTTGAACCAAGAAACATTAAAACATAAAACTTTAGAGTTCTTGTAAAAATTCAATGAATTTTATTACACCGGAAATCCTAAGGAACCTTTTGGGATAACTATCACAACTGTTAGCATCTTCCCTGCAAACTTAAACGACAAAATTAAACACCGATGAGAATGACATATGAAAATCGACATGACAAAGCAAATTTTTATAACAAGGTACCAGATTTTAGGCAAGTGCCTGTTTTGTTCTCTGTGCTCTGATCGCGCAGCTTTAATATATGTGCATGAGTTAGATGTGAAGAAAGGCTTTTATTGTGTTTTAGAGTGCCTATAAATTCCTATAGTGGCGTCAGTGCCTATAAACCTATAAGTGCCTATAATTATGTATTTTCAAAATCGACGCTATATGAACACTATTTGCCTCAACTTTGCCAATCGAGTGCAATTTGTGATCGTTAATAATGTTACCGAGCAGCTATCGTTGACTATTCACAACTCTATTGAGTTCAACCTAGGCTTCCAGTTCAAAGAACTTCCGAAAAACAACCGTTAGAAGCACTGGAATGGCACACAAGTCACAAGAGGAACAATATCGAATCAAAAAGTCCGGAGATGGTGGTAGTTGCTGTTGTTTCCACAATTTTCACAGTGATTCTTAGGCTACGTTCCACATACTCTCCAAAAAAGATTTCTTCAAACGTATGGTTTCGCTTTCTCGTTTCTAGACGACTCCTAAAATCCGACTCGATTTTCAACAGAACGGTCGATCTGTGAACACGCATTTGTTAGCGCATCATTGCTAAAGTAAAAGGCAAGGCGGGGACATCATTGTGAAGCTGCATTTTTTTACGCCTTAAAATATAAACTGCAGACGGGCTCTAAAGCCCTCAATCCCATTAAAACTGTTCGGCTGCTAAAAATGTTTCGAAAGTGCTTTATATGTGTTTGGAAGTGTATTTGGCAATCTTTAGACAAGTTCTCTGAACAGTTGAGATAGTATCAATGTATATGGCAAAATTGCTACAGTTGTATCAAACAGCCCTTATGTAAGATATTGTAATTTCTTGATCTATCCTCGTCTCTCGAGTTTATTATATGTGTCTGTCCCTTTCTGTTGTGTTGTAGTCAAATTGAGTCAGGCAAAACATAAACTAGGGCTTTTTAATTAGTATTTCTTTGTCCCAAATATTTTAATGCCTCTTGTACTATATGCAACGCTAGAGCAAACGACAGTGGCTTTTGAACAAGAACGTGAACAGTGCGTTTGTTAAATTAGGCGAATAATGGTCAGCATTCTCACCCGTTTATTGGACAATAAATGGTTAAATTAAACTGCAAGCGTCATTGTGACCACTTAAGAAATAACATTTTTTTGGTTATCTATCGGAGATAGAGCTTCCGCACGTCTTGTTTTGAAACTATTCAGTAAAATTTTATGGTGCCTACATTCGCGACGTTCGATGCCTAAAACGTTGTTTTGCATGCCTATTTTAGGTGACTACGACGCGCTTTTTAATGCCTAAAAATCCAGCCTCCATTTATAACCACTAAACCAACATTACAAAATCAAGAGGTTTAAAAATTGGCATTTTTAAGCTGCGGTATAGGCACCAAGATTGCCATGATTAGAAATAAAACACTTCAGTTATCGGGATGCTAGTAATCGGTCATTCAACAAAGGACTTCAGCTACAAGAAATGAAACCAAATAAGCCTTAAACCCGGCGGTATCAAAAATACAATCCCGCAGTCGAAGACGAATTCAAGCATATTTATATTAACCAGGGCAAAACCCACACACCACAAATATTTACTACGCTAAAATGACCCTAATGAAGAGCTTCACTGCGAATAAAGAATTCCAAATATGCTTCCACAGCCATATAATATAGATGCTGGTACAATGGCACGGCGGAGGCTATAAGCGAGGCTATGAGCGTCAGGCATCGCAGGCCAGCGGGGCACACCGACCGAACGGGCGACATTTATTCGGCCCTTCATTTTCACGTGTTGTAGAAATATTGCAAGCCAGGAACTGCCCACCGCGAATAACACTTCTGTTCTGAGTACACTTGCTCCTGAAAACAGTGACGTGGTAACCGCGCAAGCTTTTCGATCACCGGCTGATCAACTGGCCTCCGCGGCGGCCACCGGCTCGGCTGAGGTAATCTAAGGAAGCCTACGAGCTTCGGTCTAAGGAGGACAGCGGGGCACGGCAGCCGAACTGGCGCTGTTATTTCGGCCCTTAAACTTCGCCTTTTGTAGGTGGGTAGCTGTTGCTTAACTG
The DNA here is from genome assembly GCA_013339765.2 of Haemaphysalis longicornis. Lineage (NCBI taxonomy): Eukaryota > Metazoa > Arthropoda > Arachnida > Ixodida > Ixodidae > Haemaphysalis > Haemaphysalis longicornis. The sequence goes on from CM023453.1 coordinate 71,385,300, forward strand.
CTTCGTAGCTACTTCACTGTAGATTCTCAGCTCTATTTTTCTTTCGATGTTTTGCTCGCTGGTATACATCACCTTAATTTAGCATGTATGATGATGAGAGAGTGTTCTACCGCGCGTGTTACATGAATGTTGCTGAAGGAACTAGTTCGATGAAATGAGGGGAAAGTGTCAATATGTTTAGCGCACAAGTAGAAAGCTAAAGGCTAGGAGTGCTTAAGACTAGCAAGCATGGATGTGTGCAAGTTGTCATACGTCCGAGGGACGACACTCCTCTGGAGTAAATGACTGAGTCGCCTGGAGTAAATGACTGAGCTTCCGTTGGTCGTTTAAAGCGGCTCCATAAACCGGCAGCACATAATAGACCCTTAGAATTGAAGCCTAAGCACCTTTTAAATTTCATGCAGATTTGATCCCTCTTTTATGGCGAAGAAAATGAGGTCAAGATGTATCCGCAGCTCTATTATCTACACGGGTGTAAAAGTATTCTGACAGAGAGGACGCACTTAATTGTCCTACTGCTTGTAACATTCCCACTGCGATGTTTCATCCGCAAGGCTATTGTTCATGGCTCAAATATCGTGCGAGCATACGATTACAACGGGAGATGCAAATGAGCTTCAAGTGTGCTCCTACCGACGCGTGGGACGGGGTGCCTGACCCGCACGAGAACAGGGTTATGCGGGCTGTTGAACTTGGCCTCTCTGCGCAACCATCGACAGACCAGCTTTGTTCTGCAAAGTTGACCGCTTTCCTGCGAATACGGGTTTCGGATGTCCTTTCACTTAGCTGCGTCTAACGTTCGTGGTGGCATGATTAAGCGGCAGGACAGAACGCAAGAACGCTTGAAGAGCCAGGTCTTTTGTCATGCCTGCAAAGCATTTCTTTCAAGTCAGGAGCCACTAGCATGGTTTCACAATGGTTCTCATATTACGCTGCATTGAGTCAAAGTAAAACAAGAAAGTCGTTTGCTGGTTACAGTGTGTGCATGGCTTAGTGACACACAATACGTTAAAGCAGTATTCATAGAACCCCTGCACTTTCACAGCTCCCCCGGAGTGTACTTGCTTATGCAACCACAAAGCCTCGTGTTACGTAGATTTGGAGGTTCTGGGTCTTCGTAAGTGAAGCCCCGATTTCTATATTTGTTAAGTGCTGTGCATAGCTTAGTGCCACACGATACGCGAAGGGAGTATTGATAGAAATACGGCATTCTTTTACAGCTACCGCAGAATTCGCTTGACTACGATACGATGAAACCCTGTGTTTTGTATATTTTAAGGCCCTTGCCCTTCGTAAGCGAATCGGCGGTTTCTATTATTTGATAAAACCAAGAGCTCGGGCATAGGCCCCGGAATAAAGATTGACTCAAGCTCATGTAGGAACGTCGCTAACAGTATATTAAAATTTAGTTTATTTGCCTTTTTTGTTTATATAATTCACTTTGCACCTGGGCTGCTGGGTCGAGTTTTGTTATACGCATTTAAAGGCAGAATAAAAATTCCAGAGTATGATTCATCGGTAACTATACAACATCGATATTGTTGGTGCGCTTCGTTCGGACTGACCTGTGAAGTTTAAAAACATTTACACTGTGTACATTTATATTTATCAGGAGCATAGCCACAGGTAATGTGGTTTTAAAGCATTTCTCTGCGCTGCTTCTTCATTTTCAGCTTCCGTGAGTCCATTTCATGTTTACGCAATCTTTTACAAGTTCCTATTTTGTGCCTGCATTTGATTAGAGAACACTTGTTCTCTAATTTAGATTATCATTTTTGCATGACATTTGTTTTTGAAAGTTGACTATCTGGGCCTTATTTCGCTAAAAGACGCAACAGTATCTCCTCAATGCAAGCACACCAAAAAGAGTTGTCCCACATTAGCAAAGTGTGCCTTAAGAAGGATTATTAAGGTTGCCTTGGGTAAAGGAATGTAGTTTTCAAAGCAAAGACCATAAGTAAATATTCTCTCTTGTACCTAAAACAAATGCCAGCTAGATTGTATACCAAATCCGTACCATCAAACTTGAGTGCCATCTAGCAGCTTCAACAAAGAGTGCCTCCCAACTATACTTCACCGCAAAGAGAACTCGTACGGTCTATACGGAGCTGAACGCTTGAGCACCAAAGCACGGATTAATGTGTGTTCCGCAGTTAATTAAGCAACTACTACTTAACTAAATCTATGCTTAAGCAGCATTAAAGGTTTGCGGAACACGGGAACCACATTTACTAAGCACCACAAACATCCTATTAAGCGGTCCAACGGCCTCAGCGCAAGAAAACTCCAGAAGCTCGGCAGCTTTGAATGGCGGGGAAAGGTAAGGGCAGAAAATTTATACAGTATTTGCGTGCCTTGAACTTATAAAACATAGTGACGAAAACGTTTTCAACACCAGTGAAGCACCCACAAATTATGCCTCAACAACGTTGCGTATAATTTTCTTAGAATTTAGTTAAATGTTTCTTTAAAGTTTACACCAAGTGCCAAAGCCAAACGTCAGTCCTGTGGGAAATGTCGAAAGCAAAACAGTTCAGGTTGAAATTGGCCTTTTGAAATGACCCTACCGTTTGCCCTAATGACGTGGCAAGCAATGTCTCTAATTACACATCAAGATGCGCGCACGCGTTACGGCGATAGGGCTTAAATGCTACCGTTAGGTCTAACGTCAAGAAAAATTAAGTTAACTCTGGCCAGCAACCCCCTTCTGGATTCCACCACCCACCGGTCGGTGTCTAACCGTCCGTCTAGTTAATGACACGAAGTTCCCATGACCACAGCCACTACAGCCCAGAGTGACAATGACGTGTCCCCCGCGCCACACAAATGTAGGCGCACCGCAGGAAAAACTGTACCAAAGCGGGCTGTGATTCTCATAATGTCGTACAATGGCATGCTATACTAGTGAGGTGACATGGTCTGTAGTGGCGGCCGAATTGTTTTATCCGTCAACCAACCTGTTGGGAAAGCATTATTAGTGATACAATGTAATCTTTTTTCAAATAAACATTCCGGATTACGCCGCGTCTAATCGTAGCGAGAAAAGATTTATTCTCCAATTAGTGTGCAATGAATTAGTACAGTGGCGATTGTGGGCCTAGGCTACTACTTTTTTTCTTCGTGAGCCAGGTATATACAAATTCCACAAAAAAATTCCCCGTTGATACATGCTGACTGAAAAATCTATTGTGAGATGGTCAAATACCTCCTTAGCTAAATACACGAATCTTGGTCTGCACACTTCATGGTTGGGAGGAGTTGTCACTGCAGAATGTTTCAAAATTTGTTCCTTGAAGCCAGCAAAATTGCTCAAACATAGTTTCACTAATCCTTCCTCATTTCATGCACTTCTGAAGCTGTTTTTTTTGTTTCCTATGATGGTCAGTAGGAACTCAAACATATGAAAACAGATTTCAGTACTTTTATCAGATTTCACCCTTACTGTTGAAGCATGGGTAAAAGCTAGACCTCAATTCCTATATATTATAGTGCTGTAATGTCTTCAACGCCTTTTTGCGCCAAGAAAAAATTTCGGCAAATGTCGCCCAACAAACGGCATACATTAAAAATACTACTGAAATTAGGGCGGACTTTTTCGATTGTGGAATTTTAATACAGTGTGCTTAAAATTCATAAATCAATTGCCTACGTTGCACTTCTTTGCAGGTTGTTCTTTCCTAATGCGCCGCTCCACTCCATGTGAATGCGCGGCGAGATGACTCGCCGCAATTATTAGGAGCGAAGCACATGAGTGGCTCGAGCTTGGACGTCTGTTGTCGCAATCTCTCGTAGTCACGATACAAAAACACCGGGCAGCTCGTTTTGACAACGCCTGGCACTAGAGCGTAAATCGTCCTTATGAAAAAATATACACTGGATAAAACCGCTTCAAGATAAACCAACATGATTAAACATTGTCCAACGCTCCTTGTCCGCTTGGGTAATTTAGCAAACACAAGCAGAAGCTATTTGTAGGCGTGTTATAATTTGTTTTAGATTCAGGTACCGATGGCTCTCGATGGTAGGCCTGATCGGGTCAAGTTGTTGGCCCAAGCAAAAAAAGGCGTACTTATCTTGTGCAGGTGCCTACGTGATCACAGAGGACGGGCCCCCAGCACGAGCCCTTAGGACGAGCCCACAGGGCGAGGCGCAATCATTAGACTGCAATCGCGCTGGCACCTGCACTACCCCAAACTGGGGCAAATGGGGCATGGAAATTTCCTAAATTCGGGTCAGCCGAAAAGAGGGCGCCACCGCCTCCTCAAGCGCGCGATTGCTGCTCCCACCAGCGCTTCTCCGGCGCCCAATCAGCGTGCAGTGCGATAAGAGAGAGAGACAATATTTAAATACACTTATATGCTTCATGGCCCAGGTTTTAGTTTAACTGAGATGGCACGTTTTTTTTCTATGCAAGACTCGTGCAAAGTCGCAAGAAGACGTCACATGGGCCACACACCATTCATCACGTACGAAGCCCCACCCAGGTGGGTACGGTCTGCGGCAGACATCGGTTATTTCTCTAGTTGTACCGGGGTCCCAGCACCCGTGCGCGAAACCCAATAACGGCTCCGAATCCCAGGAGACGCATACATCTACTGAGAGTACCATTCAAAGGTCCCATCCTAGTCAGTCCATGGCTATCCACCATGTTCTCACCTAGCTAGTGTCGCTTTCTGCATATTGTTGGGGTCCTGGCACACGGTGGTGTGGATGGTCGCCACATGAGACTGACCGGACCATTTGCCACTTGTTTGGTTGATCAGCAACCTCTGTGGAGAGTTGAAAGGACCTGTGTGGCTTAAACCAGGTTCACGCAAATCTTGGGACAGCTAGAGGCTACAGAGGCAGAATGCACTTTTTTTGGATTTCCTCTGCATGGTGTGTTTGCGGAAGAGCGCGCAAATCTTTCACTCGCAATAGTAGATGATCTGTTCTGCAAACGGCGAAATTTTGTCGGAAGACGCCCAGCTAGAACAGCAATGAGAGGTTCGGAGGGAGGACACAAGGAGCTGGCATTCGCCAGTTGAAGTTAGTTGCCGATTTAATTAGAAATACACTCAGCCATATAATAAATCTTGTATTTAAATCTGGAACTTTTCCATCATCTCTAAAAAAAGCGAAAGTGCTACCCATTTTCAAAAAAGGCGATCGATTATTATTATCTAATTACCGCCCCATTTCCATTCTCTCTTGTCTCAGTAAACTTATTGAACAGCTGTTTTCCAAACGTCTCAACAGCTACCTCACTAAATATAATATACTTAACCCCTGTCAATTCGGTTTCTGGTCTGGACATTCCACTAACCTAGCTTTGCTTTCGTTAACTGACTATATTAAGAAATCAATTGACTTTGGAAATTTTGTGGGTTCAGTTTTTTTAGACTTTGCTAAAGCCTTTAATACCATTAATCACCAAATCTTCTATAATAAATTAGAAGCTTATGGCATAACCGGACCTGCATTATTATTTTTGAAACGTTACTTACTAAACAGACAATACACTGTATACGTTGCTGATGCTTTCTCTGATACAAGAACTTTTAATCAAGGCGTACCCGAGGGATCAACCTTAGGTCCTTTACTTTTTCTTTTATATGTTAATGACCTTCCAGATTGCGTTAATTCCTCTCACTGCGTCTTGTATGCGGACGACACAACCATATCATCATCCAATAAATCAATAATTTTCCTCAACTTTAACTTGAATGCAGGGCTTAACAATGTTGTAAACTGGTGTCATGACAATTACCTATTTATTAACCCGGAAAAAACTAAATTTACGGTGTTCAGGTCATGTCAGAAAACTGCCAGTATATTTCCGGAAATAAAACTTGGGCCTCATTTAATTCCGCCATGTGACCGAGTTACATTCCTTGGCATTCATTTCGACCCTAACCTTACATATAAATCTCACTTTTCCAATCTCAAGCAAAAAACCGCTTTGGGCATTCGAGCTTTAATCAAGGCTCGCCGCTTTTTTCCCTCATCATGCTTTGCTGTCTTTATATTTTGCTTTTGTTCACAGTCACATTCATTATGGCATTATTTCATGCGGCAACGCTTGTTCTTCTTACGTTTTATCGGTTCAACACATTCAAAATCAATGTATTCGCATTATAACGTTTAGTTCATGTCGTTCCTCTGCCTCAGGTCTACTACGTCAGAATAACATACTATCAATTAATGCAGTATTTCATTACAACTTGAGAATATTTTTTTACAAATTATTGCACTGTTACCATTCACATGATTTCATTGATCGTGTTAGTTTAAGAAGCAAAAGCATTACTGGATTTTCAAGTAATAATAATTTGTTATTACCAACGGTTCGTACTAATTACGGTAAGAAAACCTCGTGTTTCGCAGCTGTCACATTGTGGAATAATTTGCCCGGCATGGTCAAATCATCGTCATCTATTACGTGCTTTAAAAAAATCTTAGAGAGTTTCTTTTGATTTAATTATCATCGTGCCTTGTTCGTATTTATGATTGTTGCTCTCTTGTGTTGTCTTATGATTTTATTTCCTTTGTGTTATCTTGTAATTCTTTGTATAATTTTTGGTATTTATTTTAAGCTTTCCTTTTGAGTGTATGTACATTAGAGATTTACTTCACTTGTATTTTATACTGCTTTGATTATATGATGAGCTCTAACGTCCGTTTGCTGCTTTTACAAATTTGTTTGTGCATTCATATTCGAGGCTCCCCTTACAGTCTGTTGACTCTGGGACCCTCGTCTGCATATCAACATGTTTGTACTGTTTTTTTATGATAATAAGCTCTCCCCCCCCCTTTATGTATGCTTTGATGCCTGCCCATACATACATACATACATACATACATACATAATACATACATACATGCATACATACATACATACATACATACATACATACATACATACATACATACATACATACACGTACCTACACATATACCTGTATTATTGCACAATACAGCATGGGGAAACCACGCAATTTTTAGAACGCTCACAAAGCGGGCTCAGATTTTTTGGAGACAATGGCCGATTGTTCCAGGCAGATTCCATTGGCCTCAAAACTAAGCATACGAATACAGTTGGAAAACAGAACGCCCCTTCTTGTGTTTCATATGAAAACTACCTACGATGAGGCAAATTTTGTTCAGGATCCGGTAGTTGACTTGCGAATTTCGGCATCTTCTTCTGCCGACGTTATTTTTGTCAGAGAACCGCGCGTGTTTCGGCTGCTTGAGATTTCCCCGTGAATAACCGCAAATTTGTGACCGCGTAGATTTAAGAAGAGCTGCCATATCAAACTGCAGCATATCTGCGGTTCGCTGTAAGTAGAATCTTGTACCGAATATGAGGTCTTAAAATATTGTTTCTGCTGCGGCGACAGTGGCGGGTGTTACGGGTGTTTTCAAGTGTTACGAAATCTCTTGAATACAAAGGATCAACGCCTACAAAACTGTCATTTAGCTCTTGTCACGCTGAAATGACAAAGAGAAGCCAAAAATGTTTTTACTGTTGTTACACGTGTTGTCGTAGTGTTGAAGAACTTCTGCGAAGTTTCTGAATGTAGTCATATAAATTTAATGGCGTTCATTGTGGTTTCCAAGGCTGAACTTAATCTTCAAAACAAACAGAGCTCGGTTAAGAGTATCACTTGTCCTGCTCCCTTTTCCTCTTTGAGCAATGTGTACGCACGTGTCTGCTCCGAAAACATGACCGCCTCATAGGCTTTAGTTCTTTACTTAAACAGCAGCAAGTAGGTCATGTTTACGTTCAGTACAGTGCTTTGCGCTATAAAAAGATAACCCTTAAATAGCTGTCAAACAGCGTACGCGCAAGGCAAAGCAAACATCTTAGTTTTCGGAGCGCTTGATGCCTGCAACGTATTAGAAACCAGCCATCAAAATAAAATAAAATTAAATGTGTTACAAATTAAGGTTTTGTATAAGTGAAGTCCGCGCTACGTTTTCAGGACAAATAAACGGAGTATAGGTTGCCATCTCCGCTACCAACATTTGTTATCTATTGACGTACATTTTGTTGATCGAGAAGAAAAAGGTATGTAGGAAGGAAAGAGATAAATTAAAAAAACCTATAGACTGCCTTGGATCATCTCAACTCGCTTTCAACTAGTGTTTTGAAAGCTAGTTTCAAAACGCTACTTTATTAGGCAAGGAGCTTGATTAAAAAACAAGTGTTGTTGAAGGGTGCGTAAGTGTTGTTTTCATGAGCCATTACCTCTATGGTACAATAAACTCCTGCGAGGATACGGGGAAAGAAAAGGGAAAGTTCCTGCTTCGTGCTTACAGCTTTTAATGAGACAGAACGGTACGCATCGTGGCTCGATGAAAATGTGATATCTAGGTGTATCTTCAAACCTAAGAAATAGCAACTGAGAAGTCACTGGGAGCCAGCGTCATTGGGAATTGATTAAGCGGGACACATGGCGCGGGCCTATGGGAGACAAGGAAAGTGATAGAAGGATGAGAGCGGTAAATAAAGGGAGATGCTTTTAAGCCGCCTAGGTATGAATCGTGCATCTCTAAGCACCTCGCTGCACAATTACATCTCCAGTGTGCATAACATGCAATGAGTTACATTTTCCTTAAAAATGGAACGAAAACACTGAAAAATCTTTATAGGATGTTGAAATGGGCAAGAAGCTGACGCAATGTTTTGTGTTACAAAATGTTTCACGCTTCCGAAGCTTCCATCACTGTTCGGTTCGAATTTATTGGTTACAAGGTCCGTGATTTGTTTCTGTAAAGAACACATGAAGGTTAGTGGATGCTTCCTACTTACTAGTCATTTGCAACTCAATCGGTTCATTGAGTTGCATTTTGACGCATGTATCACTAATAAAAAAAAGTACCGCGCTGCTCATCACATTTAAGAGTTCGCTCCACGATGGCCTCGCTGTTTATTTCGCAGCGTTGTGCGAACGCAGGCAAGCTATCTTGTGATTTATGTCAATTTAAAGACGCTCTTACATTGGTTACAATAGAATGTACCCAAATTCTTTTCAGTACTGAACTTATCCTACGTCATCTAGTTTTATAAAGGGTTGCTTTTTTACACGCCGTGAAGTCACAGTGGTAGTGGTCTTTTATTGGCACACATTATCACTTTACTCATCTTCCATAGGTGATATTGTCCTGATAAGAAAAGCTTTCGGTAATGAGTCTTTACGCATCCACACACACAAGGGCCAACAATTCAGACGTGTTTTGTTGTGTTTAATAGCGAAACACGTCCCAATTCCAAACAATTAAATGTTGAAAAACAATTTATAATGAGTCGGGTATAGTGCTGGGAGGAATTTCTCAATATTTGTATGCGTTAAGGTTCAAGGCACACTCACTTTAAGCCTATTACGTATGGTGGAGTCCCTGCGTAGAGCGAACGATACGCATATTACGCTTATATCTGCATGTGCATAATTTACTATTTTTTTTAGCTGCCGTCGTAAAGCAGAGAGCATCCAACTTTGTTCATTTCCGGTATACTGTCTGATGGACTACGGAATAAAGGCAAATACGTCAACTCAAAATATGACGAAATATTTTCACCTAAAGCAAGCACAAGAGATAAAACGCTTTCTATTAGCCCAATAAAATAATATGGTTCGCTGGGGAAAATTAAAAATTTTCATATTTTTTGCAATTAGATCTTTGAAACAATCAAAGAGCCCCAGAAGAAATACCACTGTTCACCTTTTGCTAAAAATTCGGAGACCCATCCCTGAAATACTGCGGCAGTTCTGCACAAATTGTGTCCATGCCCGCATGGGCATACACCTACTAACTCTTATTCATACAGCTGACTGCTGTTGCGCGCAGTGCGTTTTTTCCCAGTGACACATTTCTCTTGTCTGAGACCCAATGCAGAAGTCTAAGGGGAAAGATGCAATGTTTAAGGTAGCTTGGCGCTCTCCTAAGATTCTGCAGTTAAAAGATGGTGTAAAATTAAGTTTTTACCATGAAGCTGTATCTTTCTACATCAAACCCAATGCTCGCGTCTGTGGGGATGAAAAGAGCGTGTGGAATTTGTTTTCACTGTATAAAAAATATATAACAAAGCCTTCTTTGGATGTGCGTTTCTTGGTCCAGGAGTCCTACCTTATCTACAATTTTAAGTTGGCTTCGGTTAGAACCAATGAAACTTATGCTAACCTTTTTCCTGCGATTAAACTTCAGCCTACACTACACTATCTTCTATACTAATTTGTTCTCTCATTCCAGTAGCTCGTTTTCTGTCCGTGAGTGTTATTTCTAATATTATTCGTACCACGGCTTGTTGAGCAGATCTTAGTTTGCTTTCTAGTTGGTTAGGAAGGTCCAACTTTCACCGTCTTATGTTATTCCGGCTGTAAGCACTGGTTTTAGAGGTAGCCTCTTTTGGAGTGCTGGCCGAGTGCTCCGCAACCCATACCTAGTCGGCGCCGGATTGCTCTGTCATCGTTATGTTCAGCACTAAGCATCTGCCCCAGGTAGTTATATTCTCTTACTTCTTCTATCGTTTTGGTTCCTAAGTTGAAACGGACGTTTTGGAATGTTTATTTCCCATTAATGCAGATTTATTCATATATATTTTTTGCCCCACGGCCATGCTTTCTGATTGTAGTTCCTCGAGCATTGTTTGCATTTGTTCTTCAGTCTAACTCAGCAAGACTATTTTTTCCGCAAACCTGAAATGTCTCGAGTATTCTACGCATATCCTCAATCCTATGTTTTCCCGGTCAAGCTTTCCGTATACCCCTCTTGACATGCCGTGAATAGTTTTGGCGACGTGGAATCTCCCTGTCCCACTCCCGTTCGGATCTGGAATTTATCGCTTTGCTTGTAGAGGGCTATCTTGCACGTGCATCCCCTATATATGTCTTCTAGTAGGTTTCCTGTATTCCCTTATCTTTGAGTGGTTGTAGAACAGCTGCGGTGAGTAGAGAGTCAAATGCTTCTTTCTCATTATACGTAAATGCCATGTAATGGGATATAATGGGTTTTGCGGATTTTTATAACGCTTGATTGGCGACATGGATGTAACCCATGGTTGAGTACCCTTTGCTAAACGCAGCCTGCTCTCTGGGTTGCTCAGAATCCAGGCTATACCTTTGGTAAACAGCTTGTAAGCAAGTAAGAGTAGGCTGATGGGTATGTAATTCATGAGGTACTTGGGATCTCTCTTACTATGAATGAGAACAATATTGGCGGCTATTTAGGCTATGAGCACATTTTAGCCTTCAAGCATTCCAAAAGTAGTATATCAAGCTTTTCCAGTAAAATATCTACTCCCTTCTTCAAAATACCCATGGTTATGTCATCACCTTCACTTTTTCCTATGTTAATGCTTTTCAGAGCCTTAACAACTTCCTCGTTAGAAGAGTGAGAAGCCGGGCTAGTTAAAAATGGTCTATGACTGGAACTGCGCCCAGAAAACGGGACCAGAGAGCTACGTTTCTCTCACTAAAGAAGTTGCGTGCCTTGAACGTTGCCAGGGTTAGCTTCCACAGCCTGCCTGTTCGGACTCACAGATTGTTAGCGCCGTCTGCTGTATCACTGTACCGGCCGCCACCATCGATAGGCGCTCTACAGCTGGTGAGGACTCAGGGCCGAGAGTTGAGTTGGTAAGTCATGGGAGGAGGCGGCCATTTACTACACCATGGTGGTCAGATCTTTCCATTGAAAGAGAGTGCTCTTTATCTCCCTAAGAGCCTTCCTAGCATGGTTGAACCCTTCTAGTGTAGCCCATTAGGTTTCCGGGATGACGGTTGATTCCAGAGCAGGCATCACTCCATACTTGCATGGGTTGGGCACACGGAGCCCAGCGAAATAGAGGAAGAGCGCGAGAGAAATTTCCCCAGTACGACGTTCCAGCGCACACGTGCGGTGATATTCAGCCAGTGTTTGCCATTTTTGCTTTCTATACGCGCGTCTGAAGGATTAAGCTCAGACACTCGCCTACTGATGAGATCCACTGACGTCTGGCCGTTCGAAAGGTAAGCCACTGCCGTGCTCAAGAGTACAGCTACGAAAACAAAGTCGGTATTTTCAAGCTAAGCTAGCTAAAAAGGACGCTGAAGTTGTATTTGATTCTTTCCTCTCCATTTTGTACTATCATTAGCCGAAAAACTATTGATCGTTAACTGCGCCAACAATGGTGACCATATGGAAGGAATGTGCTACACTTAAAGGTGCCTGTGCTATCTGAACTCCGCGCACCTTCCCACCAAAACAGGAGGGGGGGGGGCGGACTCTATTACCATATTTGCCTTAAAATCCATTTAAAAATCAAGGTAGCTTTTGCTCGGGCGATCACGGCAATTGGTTGTAATTTTCAGTGCTCTCCGGGAGTATCCCGTGATTGAAATGTTAGCAATGTTACTTGTGTCATCCTCGGCCGTCGTCGTATTCCAAGCCCGGTATTGGCGCGGCGTTTCTGACGTAGCGCTGAGCTTATGTAGAGTTTTTTGTCCCTTTTTAAGCTAGTGTCCAATACTCGCGAAGGTCTTTTTTAGCTTTGCCAACAATCTTTGATACGCTCCTAGGGAAGAATTTCCTGTTTTTCTAAATTTCACCTGGTTAGGGCAGGCTGTTTATATCAAGCTTCCATGAGCGCTGTTATTATATCGCCTTTCCTTGTTTCTAAATGCCTGTGCGATGCAGGGGAATGGTTTTTTTACACTGTTCAAAAGCCGCGCCGGGTGAACTACTTCCTTATTCTGCGATTTTGGACAGGCATCTTGGGTGATTAGAGCAGCAGTTACGGTTTTGTTCACAATTGGGATTCCAGCTGTACCTTACCCAAAAACGCGCCCGGCCATCTGATTTAACTTGTCAAACTATCGGAACAATCCCGCGATAACGCGAGTATGGCCTTTAAAGGTAACGTTGCGGGGAACGTAGCTATGTTTTTTTTACTTGCCGTGACCTCAGGTGGGATGCAACAAGACCACCCCCACGCCGAAAAAGAAGTAAACGTTTATATCTGTAAATCTACTGGAGCTAGGTGGTTGAACTTTGGTACGAAGGTGCTCTAGAGCATTGCGAAAGAGAAGTGCGACAGGTTTAGAACTTTCATTGCGGAATCCCCGTAAAAAATTTGAAAAATCGCGCAGCTCCGTCTAAACACGTACGCTATAACGGGAAGCTTCTCGAAGCTACGGTGACTGTTTTGTTTAAATTTGGGGTTTTGGCTGTAACTTTACAAAAATTGCACGTAGCGTGCTGATTTAGCTTGTCAAACTATTGGAACAGTCCCGCGATAACCCGAGTATTGCCTTTACGAGGCCAACCTGTGGCGGAAGCAAGCTAGGTTAGTTTTAGTTCATGGCTTCCAGCGCTTTTTCGCCGAAAGTTGCAGAATCTAGCACCGCGAAGCCCGAGTCTTTGTCAGCTACATAGAGCTTCAGTTGATTTTCGCGCAACTCTCGCACGACTGGTCCAAAAGCAACCTTTGTGTGCAGCGGCTTGCTCTGCTGGGATGCGTGCTGGATGCCATCACTGATGATCATTGGGGCGAGTGCGTCTTCCGCTTTTGCTGCAATGAGACCTGTAGGCGATAGCTTATCGACAGCATCAACCTAAGGCGGTACGGCGAACTTGGGTCCTAGTTCTAAAACCCGCCTGGATTTTGAAGATATGCCCGTATCACAAAAAATGCCAAGGTACCTTCTTCGCAGCCGGAAGTTCGCCACTGTGGAGCTGAAGCTTCAACATTGGCCGGAAACACCGGGTCCACATAAGCTCAGTCGAGTGGCCCGCCTGGTTGAAGTATTGCAGGAAGACGGAGTGCGTGGGCGTCCTTGCCTTGAGGCAATCTGTCAGTAGGCGGGTTTTAGAACTAGGACCCAAGTTCGCCGTACCGCCTAAGCTTGATGCTGTCGATAAGCTATCGAGTATACGTCTCATTGCGGCAAAAGCGGAAGACGCACTCGCCCCAATGATCATCAGTGATGGCATCCAGCACGCATCCCAGCGCGGCAACCCGCTACGCGCGAACGTTGCGCTTGGACCAGTCGTGCGAAAGTTGTGCGAAGAGCAACTGAAGCTCTGTGCAGCTGACGAAGACTCCAACTTCGCGGTGCTAGATTCTGCTACTTTCGGCGAAAAAGCGCTGGAAGCCATGAACAAGAATTTTCGGCATGTAAAGCCCTCCCAAGTAAAGGACGCCAAACAAGTAGGTTAGTTTTACTTGACTTGACCCCAGCTGTGACTTGGGTGAATCTAGGCGCTCTAGTTCAACGTTTATAGAACAACGTTGCCTTACTGCACGTGTTTTCCAAGCAGAACGTGGAACCTATAGAGTTGAACCTTTTGTGACTGTGGCCACATAATTTCTTAAAGTGCCCCAGAAGCTTTAGTGGCTTCCGAACAGCAGGCGAAGAAGTGAATTTTTTTGTGCAGTGGATGTAGTATTTCATTTCGCAAAAGACATGCATCTATGATTTGTTTGATAACAAAACACTGTAAATATTGCTTACGTATTGTGTTTTTGTTATATTTGCGTTATGTCTTGCTCCTATTCAACAATGTTGGCAAGTGTGAACAGGGACGCCGGACTTAGATGCTTAGATTTCGCTGTGAGTATATAGGGCTTTGTTTCAGTTTGGCCGGCTTGCTGAATCGATTCACAGACAGACAGGAGACAAACAGACACACAGACACACAAAAATTTCAGATTTTAGGTAAGTAACCCGAGAAAAATATTCCTCATTAAAAGTCACTTTATTCTGTGGCATGCGTCTCTAGTAAGCTGATCTTCATTTTTTAGCCTCGAGGAACAACACAGCGGGCTTCCGGTTCCATTCAGCAGAAAGAATTGTAAGGCAAGGGCATACACCGGAATGCATAGAGATAGTTTTTTGAATGCAATGGCTGCCTAATGGCCCTCTATTATCTTTGTTTGGACAACCACCTAAGCAGATATTCTTGTCTTTGTGAACTATTCAAAAGGTAGAACCATGGCAGCCGTAATTGTTCACGTTCAAATTGCTCTTACTTTTCTGCTCAATCGAGTTCGCGCTGTTATTCGTTGTCCACTGTTACTCTTAGAACGTGACGCAACACAATCCGCTCTAGCTCCGTTAACTTAGCGTAATTTTTAAACGTTATTTGTACCGTGATATTCCCCACATAACGGCTATGACATTCCCCACATAACGAAATTTAGTGGAAGACTCACAAGCGACAGAACTATTACCAACTGTAGTCAAAAAGAGCGCCGAAAGGCAATGCCTGAGTATGCGCACAGCCACATGGTAAGCTGACGGTGCGCGAGACATCTGAGCGTGGTGCTCGCCCGTGTTTGGCAGCAGCTAGTAATTTGAACAAGGAGCCCCGCTGACCCCACACGGAAGGTTTAAAATATATCTTTCGAATTCACAACTTACAGGCAGTATTACGGGGTGCTCGAAATCCTTGATCAGCGCATTGGCGGACCTGGTGGAGTGTACACAAAACAGAAGTTGCATGAAGGAGAATGACTGATAGGGTGGTTCCCATAGAGAACGTTGCAACATTTTCTTCTCGGCATGAAGATTTAGGGCATTTTTATGAGAAGCGGCATTCATTAGTAAACTTACGCGCCCTACATGCGTTCCACTGGCAATCCAATTTATAACATAAGTGAATGGGAGAGGAAGTTGAAGCAGTGCAGACAATTTCGACCAAGAATTAGCTGCTATTTTGTCTCGGAATTATCAGTGTTCGGTTGGAAACCGATTATGGCCACAAAGGGGAAGAGATAGAAGTCAAAAGAGTTGGGAAGTGAGGGACGGAAATAAAACTTCTGCTAAGGCTACTGTATGCAATACAGACCTGCATACCTTACTCGAAACAGAATACCTGGCGTGTGGTTTTGGCTATATCAAGAAACAACATAGCGTAAATTCCGTACATATCATAAAAGCGTACTTTAGGTGCTTACTGGGGGCTGTTAGAGTTTGTACGTTTGTTATTAAATATGCAGTACCCAAGAACTGCTTCTGACATACATCGGGGATGGTTTTTGTTTTTCGTTGCGGCTAAAGTTTTCATGCCGTTTGTTCGTTTGCCAGATAAAATATATCATTTCATAAAGACAGGGTCGGCAAGCAGTATTTTTTCATTCATTTGTATTGACTGGCTTATGTACATTTTATGAAAACTGGCTAGGCGGATATGAAAAGCAACAAGCGACGGTCTTCGTTGCAAAACATAAAAAGCGAATTTCTATCTAAAGCGAAAGGCGTTATCATATTTATATATGCAGGTGTCGACGAATCCTTTGTCAGTGGCAGTTCAAGGGCCGCGCTTCGACGGCGCGTTAAACCTTGCTTGTCAACCTCAAGCTTTTTCCGGGTAATCACTCCATTTCCACTTTCATTTACGTGAAACAGGCACCAAACAGGCGAAACGAGTTTTGACATGGCTGTCAAGAAGCTCTGGCACAAAAAGTCTTCGTTACGTATTGATAAGTTTTGACAGGGTACGGCACAAAAGCAAGGAAGGCAAAACGCGATTGCAATTTTAGATACCTTGGTCAGGCTTGAATTTATGTAACTTTCTCAGGACATCGGCTGCCAATGGAGTTTTTGAATAAGCGCAAAAGGAACTCTCAACAGAAACGACTTTGGCCCTTGGAGATCAAAGAAGTTAGAATGATATAAAACACATGTATTCTAAACTTTAAAGGGCAGAAATTGTACTGATGCTTCTCGTTGCCGGTTTAATATTTATTGGTATCAGCTTTTAATGGCCTAACCCTAGGTGTCAGGCCCAAACTTTTCACCGAGTGCCTCGCGCTGCAATGATATATATACCGCTTCTATTGAAATCTGATTACTACAGGCCGGATTTGCAGGGACTCAAAAAGATCAAGTTAAGCGCCGAAAAACGAAAAATGTTATTGTTTATGATGACACAGAGCTGCCAACAGTTGCACATAGCCACATAGCCGTGGAATAGCCCCATAAAATTGATAAACTTTTCATATCACATGGCCTAATTCAAATAGCGGACCGCTCACTTTCATGTTCAATAGTCCATGGCCCTTGTTCGAGTGCGGCTTATAACAATACAGTCTTGAAAAACTTTGTAAAAGCTGTAAATATTGATTAAAAGAGCTACTTTTTGTCTGGTTGACTTAAATTGCGACACAATAAAAACAGACCAATATCAAACACTAGAGAGTCAGCGATTGATTAAGGAATTAAAATGTCCTTACATGATGGCTCTTTGGAGCACCCCTGACAACTTTTCTCATATGCAGTGATATTATGCGGGCAGTACGGGCAACACATTCTAACACTGCCAAATAAAATCCCACAAATTGGAAAAGTATACATTATAAAAAACAAAACCGCGTGTACATCACTTCGTTTTCTTTTTTGCTGTTCACTTCTTTTTACCTGACAGCTCATCGCGGTTTTGTGTTCGTCAACCGCTATCGCCATTTCAGGGCGGCGGCGTATGCTGTCTGGCGCGTACCATTTAATTGATACGAGCAGTTGTTTTTCATTCCGTTTGTTGGACTAGAGAACGTGGTTCAACCCCATGAAGATTTGAATAGTGATTGCTGCAAGGTAACATGAATAACGATCTCAAACGGCACTCGAAAGCCCAACTTCATTCTGAATAGTGTTCATTTTGGCACCGTTTTTCAAAAAAGGCATTTATAGACATCTGTAGGGAGGCTGTTTATTTCTCAAATGGCAGGGCTCATTGTGCACGATTTACGTTACTGTATCATGTGTTCCGTTTCAAAAAGCTCTCGGAAGAGAATCAAGGAGCGTCCGACGAACGCTTGTAATGTCTTAACAAGCGGAACCTGGTGCACATTTCTAGATCTTGAGGCCCTGCCTATGTAGCTACTTTATTGTAATGTAGCTACATTACATTTCAATCCGTAGTTGGTGTGCCTGGTCTACGTGAGTGAAATCCAGGTTCCACATGATCAGTTTACGCTATCCCTTTATTGTACTATCTGTAATAAAGCTTTACACAATCCCTTTCGAAGGTTGTGTGTACTCGGCTTGTATCGTATTTCTGATGACTTCAAGATGAAAATTGAAGGTTGTCTTCGCTACCCTGCGTAATACTAGAAATAAGCAAGAAAGTAGACCTTCGCCTGTTATATCGTTGTCCCGCAGGATACGTTCTTCGGCACCATAAATATTATTGTCGCAACTGGAGAGATTCTGGTATGTCCGTAAAGTGATACAAGGGCAATTGCTAAGGAAGGAACAGGGTTTCAAAAGAGACATAGGCGTGTTCCTATCTAAGGCCTGTTTTTAATGGGAGGTTGGCTGAGGACGCAGGACCAAATTCTGAAAACAAAGTTATCCGGTGGTACGTGGTGCCACAGTAGTCTATACACAATTACGAGGCCTCAACCACAAAAATATTCAGGAGATATTTTGGCCTAGTACAAACCAACAACATGATGAAGGTGGCCAAAGATATTTGATTATCAAGTTACAATACTGATTCATACCTATATTTCGTTTGTAACGCATTGCAGCCGGGAATAAGTTACTCTTCTATATGAAAAAATTCATTCAATAATATAACTGGCCTAGTATAAAAGTCTGAATTGTTCATACAGAAAAAGCACAACCTTGGAATATCTACTCCAGAATGACACTCAATTCTATGATACGAAGCTATAGAAAGAACTAAATATGACCACAAAATTGAAGTGCATAGCACAAATAATGAGAACAGCTTTAGAAATGTTATAAGGCAATGGTGCAAAGTATATAGTTTTACGGACAAGTAAAGCGTTATCAGTGAAACTTGCAAACGGTTGAGGCACTGTTTACTTTCTGGTGTTGAACACGCACTCACACACAGAAAAGCCTGGGCCTGAAGTAACTCAGCTAGGAAAATCGTGTCAGTGCTATTTGCGGAAAGAAGGCTCTTTGAAGCTAGATGCGAAAATTGGAACATCCCGTGCCTTCACTGGGTACTTTTGGGTATACGAAAGGGATTCAGTTTTTTCAGTTGCGTCTATGCTAACTTGCTCAGATAGTTTGCGCGGGAAGGTATAGAAAATGGTTCCTCATAAAGTTTATGAAAGGTGGCAGGAGTTAAAAGGCTGAAGTATATATATTCATCAGGCGCCAGTATTGTGTATACGGGAGTTTAGAATAAAGAGTGCAGCATTGACATAGAACACGTGAACTTTAGAGACAATATTTTGGTGTCAGTGCCACAAAACAGAGTACAACATTGCAGCTTTATATATTTATTAGAAAAAACCAAGTTTTATTTCGTGCTGATCATTTCGCCACTCGCAATGCCACCCTCACCTTTCACGGTTGTACAGGCGCTGTCGCTGGCTATCTTTGGGTCACCTGTTGCCGAGCCGGACGAATGTGGCACTCGTACTGCATGAACGTCGATGGAGTGCTACTTCTAGCGGCATCTCATGGGAACCGGTGGAATACCGCGCATCTTCAAGCCACCTGCAAGGATCGCTGCTAATACTGGCGTTGACTACCCAATTCACCTGGCAACACGGGACTGCGTCACATGACTGAACCGAGTATAACGGTGCGCACTTCAACGCTGCTTCGGGTCGCGCCACCGCACTCGGCTTGCAACGCTCACCCTTCACGTTTGTACAGGTCAGTTACTTAAACACATGCTGTTACCGAGACAATATTATCTGTCGTGTTGCGGTGTCGTGGCCCCCGATTGTTTGAAGCGTATCCGTTCATAAACCTTGTATATTTGGCGCCTACGGCTACTTGGTGGTGATGTGGAAGCAAACCCGGGACTAGTGACTAAAGACAAGAAGAAAAACTGGACTTGGTTCTCAGTACTCTCGTACGCCTTGAAGCCAACAATGCCATACTTCTTGAAGCGGGCAAGAAAGTGTTTCTAATTCATATGGATATAAAGAATCACTTAGAAGCATTGACTAAACGTGTTAAAGAATTCGAAACCGAGTGCGTTGGAGCTGCTTCAACTGAAACTACAGTTGGTCATGATGCAAATTTAGCCTGTATGCAGGAAAAAAATGGATGATTTAGAAAACCGTTGGCGAAGGTCGAATGTCCTGTTTTTCGGCATCGCGGACACTGACCGACCGGAAACATGGGAATCATCGCAAACACATGTTCTTGAGTTTGCTGAAACAAGCGTGGTGTGACAGCGGCTTCAATTGCCAGGGCTCATAGACTTGGCCGGTTCTCAGCTGGTAAAACGCGTCCCATTATTGCTAAGCTTTACAACGAAAAATAGGTCGAAACTATTCTAAGTAATGGGGTAAAACTTAAAAATACAACGTTCAGTATTTCCCACGATTTTTCTGAGGCTGTGCACGAAAAACGTCGCAAGCTACTTCAGTTTTTGAGAACAATCAAAAAAGGAGACCGCGTTCGCCTCATGCTCAACAAGCTGATGGTGAATGAAAAGGTTTATATATGGGATGCAGCGGGAAATAGTGCAACATGTGCATATCAGCCTGTCGCTCCAGAGGCACATGCTTCTCCCGTGCCAGAAGTTGTGCCATGACACACCAACTCTGCTTGTTTCGGTCGGCCAAACACGCCCTGCTTCGCAGTGGCGGAGCAGACTGCTTCAGTTAAGTCTTTCTTTCCTCTACACTAATATCAGGAGCGTAATTTCCAAACATGTTGCAGTATTATCGCTTCCTGACTCATGTTTCTTCGTCAATATTTGTATTAACAGACTTGGCTCAATGATACTGTTTCTGACCTCAAAATTTTTGTCACTAGTGAAAAATTTAACATTTTTCATTGCGACAGAAAACTTCGCAAAGGTGGGGGTGTACTTATAGCAATGAAACAACAGTTCATCTGTGTTCCTTTAAATATAACTTCGTTTTTGGAATGCGTGTGGGGTTGGCTAAAATGTAAAACTACTGACGTAGAAAACGGTGCCGTTTATCGCCCGCCTGATATGGATAACGTTTTTCTGCTGAGTCTAACCGTGTTTTCAGTGAAGTGTATAACCTGTGCCCAAAGTGCTCACTAATTACATTTGGCGATTTCAAATTTCACAATATCAATTGCCCACCACTTTCAGTCACTTCCAGTGACAAGGAATCACATTCATTCTTGCAGACATTTTTCGATTTCACGTTAGCCCAAACCGTTAGTGAACCTACACGGTGTGCTGGATCTACCTCTAACATATTAGACCTTATTCTAACAAATGATCCACACATTTGCTCAGACGTAACTCATCTTTTTTTTTCAAGTTGACCCAACGAAACTCGTTTTAGGGCAATCCGAAAGCACCCGATCGCTTCCTACTAGAGCAGCAATGCGTTGATTTTCCCCGCAGGTGGCAACTTTGCCCGTGTTCTGCCCTATAAAATTGGCATCAATATCTCCAGGTTAGGTGTGCGTTTAATGCAAGTTGATGCCCTACGTTGGGCTATTTGAAGGAGACCCCATGTTTTTACTTTTAACTCAGTGGACCAGATGGAGCATATTAAATCAATTATAAAAAGATAGCGCATTCGTACTGTCATGCGGATATCGGTTAGGCCGAGTAATGCCGTATTCGAGGCATGAGTGACAAGTTGCTTATAGTCGCAATGAGTCCATGTAAATTGCACAACTCTCTCTTTTTGGGATACGCACTGTAAAGCGTGTGCACACGACAGGTCAAACACGCGGCTGTGAAGTGCATGCCATCGCTCGAATGCGTGCAATAGTCTGACGTTTCCGGGATTCGCTACACAAGATCCCACGATGCCGGTTATCTCCAGTTGGATGATTCACGTAATAAATGTGCCTCTCATGACCCTGCTATTTACGCCACCACCGAACAAGACACAACAATACACTTGAACACTTTTGTTTCCCTTTAAAGCTTTTATTTATGACAAATGAAGACAATCAATTCAACATTTTTTAATTCGGTGTTATAACTTTTGTGGTGTTCTTGGCCACGACGAATTTCTAGTTACTTTTTTGGGACAGTGTGACCCCTTTTTAGTTATGCTTCATTCTTTGTATTTTAGCCCGATATGATAACAAATTTGTTTGTGAGGGAAAGAGTGCCCATTTTAGGACAAATGGCAAACTAGGCAAATTCAAGATTAGTCGTACATTTAACCAATGGTCCTGGTGCATGCAACATGAACTGCTACATAAACATGATTAGTCATATTTTTTGAAGCATATTACATGTTGGGAGGGCAAGCAAAATGAGTTTTAGTTGAGAAAGGCGACCTGCTTTTGTGCTGGTGGCTGAGTTGAGCTTGAGTGCAAAGTGGCATTGTCGGTGAAGAAATCTTTAGAGAATGTTTTAGTTGTAAGCACTTTATTTAGCGTACAACTTGATGATGATGTACAAAAATGATGAGGTTGATCACCAGGTAACATCAGTTTGATGCAAGATCAAGCCAGGGGAAAACATTTCTCGAAATCTGCCACTCTTCTCAGCGCAATGTATAGCCTGCCTTTGGAATGGCTTTTAACTTCAGAAGTCTTCAAGGGTAAACAATCACAAACTTGGAATCCGTAATTACAGTCCGGATAACCTGTTTTGTAAACGTTTGGTTTGAGCACATTGGCTGCGTGAAAAAACGATTGAGACCTTTAATTAAGTTTTACGTAAGGGACCACGTATATCTGTGGGGCGCACTGTGTCACACTTACGGACAGCCACATGGAGGAACCGACGAACTGGTTACTAAGTTAAGTCGCCAAACACTGGACATGCATTACAGAATTTGTACAAAAATAGGCAAGGAGCCTTGCGATTGGAATTTTAGGACAGTGCGTAGGGCGAATTTTGTAGCCTCTGAACCTGCATACGCACCTATGACTGGTCCCCGTGCACTGTAATAATACCCTGAACACTTATGTGGCCTCTCACCAAACTGCACGTAGCATGCGTTGTGAAGCAAAAATTTAAAACAAGGCCACTGAAAAGGATGGTCTTGGGACGCTTAGGCATACAGAATGAAGAGACTTTAAAAAGACTTTAATAATACAGGATTGACAAAAATTGATAGATAGCGTAAGGCGAAAGAAATAGAAATAAAGAACTCAAAATGTCCCGTCAGTTCTTCTACCAGAAATGTCCTTGTGCACTATTCACAGTCAAACAAAAATGAAACTGTCTTACAGCGATGTCGCTGCGATGATGCCCGTTCCCCGAGGCTGTCACCTGGCGGTAATCCATAAAAACAAAATCAATGATCTCGGATTATGTTATCGCACCATAATTCACCCATAACGTCTTTCCATAACGTCTACCTTTCCATAACATAATATAGATAGTGTGTTACCCATTACGTATTCCATAAGAACAATGGTCATAATACGCGTCATAACATGCTGTGCGTTCTGAGACAAAACTCGTTAAAAACAGAAAGTACGCTGTCAAGTTATTTCGTACCATTGAAGGGCGTCCCCTTCAAGAAACACGTAACTCTCTGGCAAGACACTCTCCCGTAATAAGCGCGTCACATCGGGTGGCGCCTCGCAAGGTAAGTACATTTCGGGCTCAAAAACATTTTTTAATATTTCACAAGCGATACAGAAAGCTAGCACACACAGAGTTAAACGCATTTACGCTGATGTAGATGAACTCTTATGCACCAGTTCTTTTCTTGTCGTTAAGTACTGTTGCATGCAATGCCGGTATGAAATACCTGAAGAACTAAAGGTAAATGCCCGACATCCTGCAACTGCGAGCAATGGCTATAAGCACGGCTCCACATGCTCTTCGCCATCAGTTAGAGAGGAAAGGAGTCCGCTTGCTTTCATGGTGTCGAGGTAACTTCTCCGACCTTGATGCAGGAGCACTGGATTCTAATCCTGGCTCTTCCAGACATGCATTCTTTAACCATACCCAGCTTTTTCTGGAGCAGCCAAATTTTTTAATCCCTATCTTTCCTCACTGGAATGCGGTGGTATGCTTTACGTTGCTTTCGGTACAGGGCACCCAAATAACTGCCTTGAACTCGCGAACATAATTCAATTTATTGGGCTTTTTGCAGTATTTTTATAGGCTCGGTTGAGCTGGTACATTGTAGATCGCTGCCACCACAACGGGTACAAAAACGCCACTTATTTCTTTTTTAAACTGTGACACCACGCACATATATAAATAATGTTTCAACGTTTACAGTAAAAAAAACACACGAAGAAACCACATAACCTGAGCGAACTCAAACTTCAAACTTCAAAAACTTTAATTGCTTACACCTAAACGCTGTTTTCTATGCCATGGGCAGCAAAAGTGTACAAAGATTTTATAAAGTATCCAAAATAGTACTTTTGCATCGGCATTTCTATGACTATTTTATAATTTTTATAGTGTAAAATGCGTTTATTGCATGAAAAATAAAAGTTCCACAAATCTCTTTGCTCTATCCTAGAAGCCACCACTACTAAAACACGTTCAAACGTATTTTATATACTTCCGCCAGAACATCGGCGGCTGATTCAGGAGAACTATACATTAAAATAACATTTTTTGAGGGCACTGAAAAATCCCATTCACATAGTTTGTCAAGAATGAAATGCCAGACGCCACTAGCGTACTATTCAACTTTTTTAAAATCAAACGCGTTTCAATTGTGATGCTGTTCTTTTTCGGCAATCACCGTGTTTTGTGGAAGGTCCTCCTGCTCACTACGGCATTTAAAGCTTCTATTCACATAGTTTGACACGTGGCGCTTGCCTGCTGTGCATTGTGAGCACACTCGAGGAGCGGTGAACTAAGCAATCGCAAACTCTTGCAAGCCCTGGTCATTAGGCTTGGCATGGGAAGCGCTGGAAGGTCAGCGATAAAAGGCCGCGTGTTCCTCGGGCTGTGCAACAACCAACATCCGCACGCGCCCACAGACGCCCATTTGCTCCTGCGTAGGCGAACCTTTCGGGACACTGCTCGTAAAGACTGCTTCATTAGACGCGCATGCCCCAGAGCCCTTGCTAAGCGCAAGGCTGGACACAAATAAGGCATCATGCTCTGTGTGAAGCTCATGTACTACCCAAGCCCGCCTTTAGGGCAACAAAAACAGGATCTCGATGAAACACCCGTAACACGTCTCCTATGCTGCTACACGTGTGTTAGAGAAGGGATTAAATATTCCACGCCGTGCACTTCGAAGGTGCAATTCCACGCCGTGCACTTCGAAGCCTTTGCACAAGTTGGGTTCGGTCGACCAGGGGACGTTCACCAAGGCGCCGTTACCTCCTGGACAATATCTGGGAACTGCGATTGTAGTTCGCGTAGCGAGAATCTCTGAAAGTAACATAACACCTGCAATTAGGACGGACCTTTATGAAGGACATGCGAAATTGTAGAATTGCAGTATCAAAAATTCTAAGTAGGGAACTAAAGAAACATACATACAGAATGAATTCCTCCGCGATGCTTTTCTGATAGCGGCGAAAAGCAAAAACGCAGGGGTGTACGAGATTTCGGCACACGTTAAAGATTCCCAGGTGGTCAAAATTAATCGGGAACCCTCCACTATGGCTCACCTCATCGCCAGCCTTGCGTCCGAGTGTTGAACCCTACAATCTACGAATTCCTCTACGAATATTGCCTTTAAATGTGAAGTGTTGTTCTGTTTGCGAGAGTTATATCCAGAATTCCCTGAAGTTCCCTATCGTTTCCAGGAGGGTTAGGTCTAACTAGTTTGACTTTCTTTTACTGTCGACACCATTCCATAGGACTTTCACAATATTTGAAAGTGTGTTCGGGATGTTTAATAAACACCACTACTTGATACTGGGGCGTTGGTATCGCTCATTGTAAACAGTCGTTTTATTCTTTTTCCTAATTGTTTGTGATGCTAACGGTAATTTTGAGGGTATACTTGTGTGATGTGTCAAGGGCACCCACAGGAGAGGGGAGGCATCAAAATAGCCTGAAACGGGAAGGAAAACGAAGAAACGGCCATTTGAAGTGCGGGCCAGGAGCGCACCAATAAAATAAAGCCAAACCCCGAGTCATCATTTGGAAATATGGCAGCGCACTGGTCAGCCAATCAGAGAAGGCCGTGCAGGAGAGCACTGTCGTGACGACCATATATGGGCACGGAAAGGCTAGGCGCCACTGAGAGTGTACCACAATCAAGCCCAGAGGGGTTAAAAGCCTGGCGGACAAGGAGCAGGAAGGAGGCAAGAAACCAGGAGGCGGAAGGAGCATGTGAGCTTCCAGGAACGAGCCACGGGACGCGGCCAGGACACCGACTATGCCTACCAAGCCTGGAAGGGAGCGGGCCGAATTCGCATCGGCTGCGGCATCCTAGGCCCATCACGAACCTGTGTATTCGTGGCCGCAGCGGAGGCGGTCGGGCACCAGCAGCCAACGTCCACGCTCCGTCGACCTTCTCTTTGACGGCCACGCATGGCTAAGTTCGTGCCGAGACTACCTAGGACCCCCATTGCGCAGCGGCAACCAGGGGGGGGGTCGAAGGGGGGGGGGGGCACAGAACAAATGTCAGGACGCGCGGAACCCATGCTGTCCAAGGAATGACCGAGCGCATGGAACACCGGCATCGATGCGAGACGAGGGCGGCAATCATCGAGTCACGGCCACGGAAAGGTGCGACACGTCAGCGCCGACCACCGGGATAGGCAAGTCCTTTAGGAACACATGTCGTAGGAGACACCTAGAGAGTAGTTGTTGTGGAGACTTGGCTTTGAACAGTGTGATTGGTTAGGAATCAGTATATATAAACTAATTTTGCAGAAACTTGATTGCGGAGTATTTTGGGTTTTGGTTTGAATTGTATGTTGGGATATTTAAAATTAGGGGTTTGAGTGTTTATTGGTTGAGTGCCATTGATTTATTAAGTGGCATGCTTTAGTGTTTTTCAAATGTACATTAAAGTGTGTTTTGTCAAACCCGTCAACAGATTTCCTGCGTCCATCTCTCTGGTCTGGTCAAGACAACCGCACCATCCCTTCACGTGACAATAAAAAATTGGCGAGCCTGCCAGGACTGATTTATCCTGATACAGGATATTTCCATCGGGCCCGGTCACGTGTCTTGGCAGCTTCAAGAATAGACTTGGAAAAGCTGGTGGCATTGCGTAGCTCATTAAACTTGAAAAAGGGAGAGGCGAAGGCTCTGTGGGACAAATGCTCAATAATAAAATGCGAGGCTTGAAAATGAGAAGAAATTAAAGCGCGAGGAAAACGCGAGGCTTTATAGGGCGAAGGAGCTGCTGGAATTGAAGTTGCGCTTGGCAGAGACAAGTGAACAGAGTTCTCGAGTAGAGCTGGATACTACCTTGTCAGGGGAGGGGACGCCGCGTTGAAGGAGCATATGCCCAAGGAAACTGGTGGCCCCGTTTGATGATAAGTGTGACGATTTCGACGCTTATTTGCACCACTTTGAAAGAGTAGCCGTATGCCAGGGTGGAAACGGAGTGGGTGGGCCACAGCACTGAGCATGTGTACATTTGGCGAAGCATTAAGTGTGTTTGGCAGGATGCCCGCGGATGAGTCCATGGACTATAATAAGGTGAAAGTAGCGTTGCTGCAGAGGTTCCGTCGAGCATAGAATGTTTCCACCAAAAGTTTCGATCTTCGAAACCGGAAGACGCTGAGACCGCCATGCAGTTCGCCGCGCGCCTAACTATTTTGACCGGTTGATAGAGCTGGCCGGGACGGACAAATCGTTCGAGGGTGTTGGAGAGCTTATAATCGCTGAGCAATTCTACTAACTCTGTGGCCCGGAGCTGACGGTCTTTGTGAAAGAAAGGAAACGGAGAGCGCTGGCGAAATCCTTAGAGCTTGCGCACAGGTTCATAGGGGCACAGGGCCTCAAGAACATAGTGAAAATGAAGCAAGAAGCGGTCAAGTTAGGTGATGATCACAGACAGAAAAATCTACGAGCATTGAATGGAGCACCACAGAAATGTTTTCTGTGTGGTATGGTAGGACATAAGGCCGCAGAGTGCCGGGTGGAACGCCGTCGGGGCGCCCCGACACCTGTATGTGAAACGTGTGAGAAGAAAGGACATCCCACAGAGGACTGCCGGTCGCCTACCCCAGACAAGGTAGCTTGTATGATATCCGCCAGGGTGAGTCCCCCAAAGCTCACCAAGCGGAAAGGAGAGGAGCGCCAGGTAGATGCTAAGTTAGACGCTAAGAGGCTGGCCTGTGATGTCGAACCAAAAATGCCAGTCGTATATGGGGAGATAAGCGGCCCACGCGTGTCAGCGTGAAGAGATAGCGGTTAACCTACGGTGCTCGTCAGGAGGAGCTTGGTCAGATACCTGGATTTAACTGGAATAAGGCAGTTGTCAGTACGGCGGACAACACTAAGAGGTCACTGCCAGAGGCAATAATCGAAGTGCAAACCCTATACTACTGGGGAAAGTTAAAAGCTAAGTGTATGGAGGATCCACTGTAGGATACCATCTTACTAAATATGACTGGTGAAAGAAAAGTAGATGATCCAGATCACAATTGGAGCTACAAGTTGAAGAGCGAAAAGCGAGGGTTCCAGGCGGGTACCTAGCCTGTAGATGAAACAGCGGATTCTACCGTGGGAGTAGTAGCAGCAGTGCATGCATGTGCGAAATCTGAAGAGGACAGACGAATGACAACTGTAGACGCCACAGTGTCGCGATGAGTAAGGGTAACACTAAGAAAATTAGCGTATTAGCCAAATTAAAATGCCTTGCTAAACAAATGCTTTGGAAAGGTAGGGAGGAGGTTATGCGAACGTGCCACACCATGATATACAAGTTTTAGATACTGGAGGGAGTTTGGATGCGCACTTTCACCTTTCGTGGGGGCAAACAAGAGAATCAGATAGTAGCGCCAAGGGTCTCCGAGGTTCAGTTTTAAGGCTGGGACATGGCAGTATCAGCAACTGACATTTAGGAGCACGTGCGACAGCTGCCAAAATTACTGAAGAATTCTTTTAACCGCGTATACACGTTGACGTCCTGAGATATGTGAGAGCGTGCGGATCATTTCGGAGGGCTGTCGCTAAGGGAAGAATCCCTGGTGAGATGGACAGGCGGCCTAGCTGAAACAACCTCCGGAATGAGGCATCGTGCACAGGTAGTTGGCGTGGGCTAAGGGAAACAAAATGCGCCCGCAAACAAAAAACAGTTGTAAAGCCAATTTGACCAAGTGATGTGCTTGTGGAAGAAGGTAAAGATGAAGGCGAAGGTCGACAAACCTGATTAAAAACATGCAGTTGACTTGGACAGAAACAGGATCCACTACAGGACGAATTAGTTGCGTATTGTGGTAAAGCATAAATATTGTAGTAGATTGCAAAGGCAAGCTTGCTGTAAATGTGTGTCATGGAGATATGAATGAGTTAAGGGGCAAAGTTTGGATTGTTAAATAGTGAATTAGATCATCGAAGTGTGATTAGGTAACGTGTTCGAACAGATTGTTTGTAAGTGTATGTAAGATTGTATGTTGGTATAACTGTATGTATGGTTGTATGTTGGTATAAGTGTATGAAGTGTAGGAATAAATGAGGTAGCGCAGCGGAAGAGTAACGTTATTGGAAGAGTATGTACTGTAGATATAAAAGGAGTAGCTTCAGAGGGCTGATTGGGGACCGAAGGAAGAAAAATGTTATTTTGTGCCGATTGAGAGAGTGTGTTGTTGTTGAATAAGAGCTCATTGAAGTGCCTGATTGCAGTGATGTATTAGAGAAGAGTTTGACTATCTCGGAAATTGTGAAAGTGATGTATTGGTGATAGAATTGGGACGTTGTGTGGACGACGTATGCGTGGTCTGTGGACCGAGGTGAACTACAGACAAGTGGTAAAAAAAATAATAAGTGTATGTGGAGTGTAGTGTTACCTGGGAAGGGAGAAGGGGGGGTGAACAGAGGACTCGGGAAAAGTGGTGATCGAACAAGACATCGTTGGCCAAGATGCAGCAGTTTTTTGAGAAAAAACTTTTAGAGGGGAGGGCGGTAATTTTCATGTGTCAAGGGCTCCCCCGGAGAAGGGAGGCATCAAAAAGAAACAAAGAAACTTTCATTTGAAGTGCGCGCCAGGAGTGCACCAATGAACGAACGCCGCGCGAAATCCTAGAGGCATTATGTCAAATAGGGCAGCGCACTGGTCGGCCCATCAGAGAACGCCGCGCAGGAGACCATTGGCGTGATGATCATATATGGTCACGAAAGGTTAGAAGCGAATGGGAGTGTGCCGCAATCAAGCCCAGAGGGCTTAAAAGCGGGCGGACAGCGAGCAGAGAGGAGGCACGTGAGCTTCGAGGAACGATCCAGCGGGACGCGGCCAGGCCACCCACAATGGCTACCAAGCCTTGGTGTGAGCGGACCGAATTCGCATCGGCTGCGGCATCCTAGGCGCATTACGAACGTGTGTCTTCGTGGCCGTCGCGGCGGCGGCCGCGCACCTGCATCCAACGTTCACGCTCCGTCGACCTTCACTTCGACGGCCCTGAAATGCTACGTTCGTGCAGAGACTACCTGGGACCTCCAGCGGCAGCGGCTACCAGGGAGTGGCCACAGAGGAAACGTCATTACGCGCGGAGCCCATGCCGGCCAACTAACCACTGAGGGCATCGAACGCCGGCATCGAAGCGAGACGAGGACGGCTACCATCGCGTCGTGGCCACGCAAGGATGCGACACGTCAGCACCGACGACTGGGGTAACCCAGTCCATTAGGAATACATGTCGTAAAGGACAACTCGAGAGTTGTTGTTGTAGAGACTTAGCTTAGGACAGTGCGATTGGTTACTAAGCTTTTATTTGAACTAATTGTGTAGAAACTTGATTGCGGAGTGGTTTGGTTTTGATTTGAATTGCATGTAGGTGTAATTAGGGGTTTGAGTGTTTATTTGTTGAGTGCCATTGATCTATCCAGTTGTTTGCTTTAGATTTTTTCAAGTGTGCATTAAATGTGTGTTTTGTCAAACCCGTCAACGGCTTTCCTGGGTCCATCTCTCTGAGCTGGTCAAGACCACCGCACCAACCATTCACGTGACAACTTGGTTAGTGAAGGCTCTCGATGTTGTCGCAGTATTCTGTGTGGCGCCCCGGTATCAAAACGAAGGGTTTTTGAATCTAATTGCTACGTGAACCTTGATATAAGCGTAACTTCAGTGCAGACAGAAATTGGTTTTGATAAGCGTATCTAGGTGCTAATATGGAGTACGTGGCATCGCGCACTGTAAGTGGGGCGTGGGTATCGCTTTTTTAAGTGCGAAGCCAGTTCGTCCGGAGTTCGCACCACGGTGCGAGTGACTAGGGATGTGAGCGTTAGAAAAAGTAATCATTCTTTGATCAGTAATTGTAGCAGTTTATTTACGATGAAACAGGAATAAGCGTTATTCTGCTCAGCAGAATTGATTTAATACACCCAACATGCACACACAACACAAAGAAGACGCACAGTACCTCAAAGTTCATTTATATTTCACACACAACACAACAAACCATTGAAGGCTAAAAACTACACAGAGGGGAGGTGTCGGGGGGGGGGGGGGTGGCACTAAAATTCCCCTACTGAAGTTGGAATGCAGTGGCATACCTTTGGCGTAGTTGTGTTTCCGGACTTATTTTTCTTTTTGTTGTAATCTCTTATTTCGTCCTTTTTGAATTGACTGGTTTACGATTGGAGATTTCTTAGTTTGTTACTTTATGACTTATAATATTGACAAATAACCTTTTTCCAGCCTATATTGCAGGTTGCCGTTAACTTAGTTTTGTTCTCCCCTTCGCAGTGATTGCGCTAAAACGCCGATTTTAACAGCACACCGGAATCGTAAACCCACGTGGCTCCCTTGGGAGGTACTTGGTGCAAAAACATCGCTAGAAAGGTTTCTCCCGCGGCAATTGACCGCTTCTGCCTTTCTATGTTACTTGTGGAGTCTCAAGGAATACTGCTGAAATTTTGGTTGCCAGCACCTTTACCCGCATGGTTACCTTATCGTGTGCTGAAATCGGAACATCCGCTTGTTTCTTCTGTACTAAGGCCATGCTCGTCACCTCATTAACAGCGGAGCTAATTAAGTATTCTGTTCCGTCGTGGAGCGTTGCCAGAAAACTATCATCATCGGCTGAAGTGTAGAGGCTGAAAATGGCTAAGTTAAAAAGTGTGAGGGAAAGTGGGGAGGAGGCAAGGAGCGTACGTGAAGGTGTAAGGAGTGCGTTCCTCAAGAAAAGAAACATGCTTAAGAATTTAGCAAAAATCAAAATCGGGACCTTTAATCCGTGAAACCGGCAACGTACCACCCTCTTGGCTAACCCAAAGGGCTAAGCGGTGCGGGGTTAGCAGACACACAGAACAATAACATGTCCAGCCAATTGGAAAGAAAAGAGGTTGTGTTGGCATGCAGTGCGCAACACCCACGTGAAACAAAAAGCCAGATAAAAATTTCCGAAGTATTAGAGCATAATTCGTCAATTTTTAAGCAGAAAAAAATAAACTTCACTACGAATTTATGCACCTATAGCGTTGAAAAATCATTCCATCTCGCCTTCCCAGGCCCCTTCATTACGAGAAGGGAAGGCAAATGCTTACATCGGTTTGGGAGGTAGAAAATAGATCTCGCCTGCCCAAGTCGCCTTATACGAGACGGGAAGGCAAATGCATGACGGTTTGGGAGGTCTAAAATAGATAATAAAAGAACAGAACAAGTGATAACCTAACCCACAAAGTTTAGCAGAACAAAAAACAATTATGAGATCAGCATCGAATGAAACAAAAAGCTCCGAACGAGGTGAAAAAACGCTTTCCGTGGTCAGAATCTTACCCGCGTCCCTCGTGTTAGGAAACCCACTTCTCTGTGATTGCGTTCACGGCGTGATCTCTCGCCTACTATTATCCTCTCCAGTTCACGTGTGTTACCGCCTTAAGAAGTTAGCACCGATGCTGTTTTCACCTTAGAGACGCCGGGTTCGCGAAGCCGGTTACCGCGGGTTCCAGCGCGTGCTAACACGGCCTACCTGAGGAGAGATTTGAAAGCTTTGGGGCAAAACGTTGTGTACCTGCCAGTCATGGGGAACTTGCAGTGGCCAGTTGGGAAGTTTATGTTAGTTGGAACAGGCGGGCCTCCGACGAAGGAAAAAGAATAGCGGGCTATGCTGTTTCACCAACATTGCGCCCCTAGTGCGCGCTGCACCTTTTTTTTTATAGATGAAGCGTTGAATCCTATTGTTAATGATGTCGAATCTTTTAGTTTGAAGACAAGCTTCTCAATAGGATTAGCAGTTTCTAGAAAGTACGGCGCTTCAAGATAAAAGCGCGTAGACCGAATGCCGCGCCATTCGTTCCGGTGGATCGTGACTCTGCACACAACGTTATTGGACCTTTCATTACAGGATTGCCCATTATGTTTTATTCTAAAGCACAACTTCCCTCCAGTTAAGTTTAGTACGAACGAGAACTATGTGCCATATCCCACTGCGTAACAATTAACGTATATACAAACTAGATACTTACGCGGGAATAAGCCGAGGTTCGGTTCTTTAAGTATACGTTGAAACAGGGACAATTAATAACTATATTTCCATCGGTAGGAAACAATTCTTATCAAGCCCCTTGTGGTGGCCCCCGTTCCGTTTACCGTTTTGGTAAGATAGAAACCTTAGCTTCATTAACACCTCCGGTGGCAATGAAGTTCGGTCTCGTTGCCGTCACGAATAATTCCAGCGGTAAAAGTGAAAACCGCCTGCCGTTGAGGTCACACATTTCAGGATGGAAATATTTCCATAGGACCACATTCCACAAGCGCTTTACAAAAAAGACAGAGGTTTGTGAAAATTAGAAATTTAGTAAACAAAATTTGAACATATTTGTAACTCGGTAAAAAAAGATAAAAAACCTATGAAAAAAGCACCATTGAAGATTGGTTATTTTCGCAGCCGGCCGTTTTTGCAAGATACCAAATAAAATAGAGCACTTTTGTTGAAAGCTCTCTAATAGGAGTGGATAACAAAAAGTAGCAGATCTTGGTCGGCTCCAGGTGGGCCAGTAACGGGAAAATATAATTAACGGAAGCGCACAGCTGGCGCTACTCTTCAAGGTGAATTTGCATGCCAGAAAGATATCGGTGCCACCGCAGCTGTTTAACAATAACAAACACAGCCAAAAGAAAAAAAAACGCTTTTGGTTGTTGCCGAAATAAGTGGTTGAACGACGAAAGTGATCACCTTTCGCTTTGTACGCGAATCCCGGGCAAACAGAAGGATACGTCCAGCCTATTGACATAATCGTACATTATGCAGGGGAAGAAATTAACGAACAGATAGAAGCGTTGTTGTTGTTGAGGAAGAAGCGGTAAAAGAAGCGAAATAAAGGAGAAGCATAAACTCAGCGGCTTACAAATACACTGTCACGGGAAATGGACGTCGCCCAGGGCAGCAATCTGTACAGTACCCGGAGAAGGGATCCTAAATCTTATTCCGCTGATACACACAGGGACGAAAAAGTCAATGTCATCTGTAAGCAGACCCTCTGGCGCCTTCTTTAACAACTTGAATCCCAGTCAAGGCATAAGAGTTTGCAATTCGGAATATGTTTTTTTTTATTTTTCCAATCCTGGTAAACTTCCCCATCAGCTCATGCAGGCAGGCAAAAAGATGAAAATAGAGGATAAAACGATAAAAGATATGAACAGAGGTTGATCATGGCTACATCAAGGGAGGAATAATTCAATGTTTTTATTTTGGCCGCCTGTGACAAGGAAGGGAGTCCTATTTTATTTCATATGTCAAGAGACTCACAAGGAAAGCCTTCTTGTAGGAGGGTGCTTCGAGAAATGATTGCGTAAGCCTGATAGCATTTACTGTCCACAATGTTGAAATAGAGGACGGGTAGAACGTTTGTCATTTGGGCTTCACAAACTGTCACCCGATGCGTTTGCACCCAAAACATATGGCATATAAAAGCCCACTCGGCGCAAGCTTTACTTGCAAGTGTTATTGTCCTCAATAACTGTTCCATTATGCGGCTAAGATTGCTATCAATTCCCGTTTTTAATGCGTAGCATTCTCTGCCGAGTATCCCCCCTCCTCCCTCCAGGACCCTGCAATGCCCTGCGTTTCAAGGGAAAAGCGCAGAGTTCGCAGGGTTCATTCAAATTTTTATATTTAAATAATTTTTTTCTAGCATTTAAATTTTTTAATAATTTAGCAGAACTCAAGCTATAGGAAACAGCCGAGGGGCCTTCAATATTCATCAACAGAGGTAGGGTTCGGAAGAAGGTACACTTAACATAATTAATGAGTAATTGGCCGGACAATTTAGAAAGCCAAACGATGTTCTGCAAAGAACAAAACTTATGACAATGGGACATAGGTATATAAAAGGAATAGCAACTTCAAAAAAGTCCACATTTAATTGCTCATTCGCGTGAATACTCGGGATTTCGGACTTGAACAATGTATCTGGAAGTTGTTCAAAGAATTTTATCGCCGATATTGCAAACTATAAAATTGTTGGGCTTTGTACGGCCTTTTTCGGTACGTTTGGTACTGCGCTATGACTTAGTTGCCTCGCTCAAGTTAGTTTATTACGACGACGTAATGTTGGACGGCCTTGTTAACGGTTTGTTTAAACGGCCTTGACCTTTAGGGATTTTTTTGTGAAGGGCAGAAGGGCCGGCTTCTGTACCTCAAGCGTAGTGTTAGTCAGAGCTTTCTTCGGTCGCTAGAGTTAAAATAGACCCTGATGAAAGGCCCCCCGGTCTGTACACTCGAGGGCACATAAGATATCGGTCGGGTTACCAAATGGATGCCGCAAACTCAATTGGTGCAACGAGATTTAAAGCTAATTAACAGTTCCGGGGCACCAATTTCGTTTAAGGAAACCCAAATTGGAATACATTGGGAATGTTAATCACATAAGTGAACCACGAGAGGTTAGCAGTAAATGGAAAGATTTGGTTGTAACTGAGGCAGTCGTAAGGGCTTTGTTTGGTTATATGTGAAGGTAGAGTTAAATCGCTTGCGACTAAAGGTCATTAATTTGCATAAGCAGTGTAAAGAGACATTCGCCAGGATAGGCATTCCCCTTTCACTATCTAAATCGTTAAGGCAACTTTACTGGAGAACAAAATTTGGAAAATATACAATCGTCCAAAAACGGAGGAGGGAAAAGTTTGCGGGAATGTTTTATAATAAGAATAACAGGCCAAAACGCTACCCTGTGGTACCGTGTAACGTTTTTAAAGAATTTTGTTGTCAACATTGTAACTTTTGCGAGACGAAAGTTCTTATCCATGAGATAGGTAATTCTAGATTAGGGATGTTGGCGATTTTAGAAATGAAGGGACCCGGGGCAAATGCCTTTAAAAATCAAAAAATACTAAACATTAAGATATTGTTCCTTTAGAAAATAAATCGTTAGTAAATTCTAGTAATTGTGTTTCACACGGAAAACCTTTCTAAAGCCGTGTTTTCGGGAAAAAAAAGTTTTATCTTCCAATGCTGCGCAATTTTGGAGGCAAGTATATGCTCTAGGAGTTGCGACGCGATACATGTTAGTGAGATGGGACGATAGTTCCTACTTTACTTTTGTCCCCAGATTTAAATACGGTACCACTTTTCCAATTTTCCAATCAAACGGAATTTCACCTGATGCGAGGTACTGATAAAAAATGGTACAGGATGGTGCTTGAAAAAGAAACGGTCTGCTGGAGAATTTTTGTGTTGATGGCGTCAATTCGAGACGAGGTGGACACTTTAAGATTTTTGATTAGTGACGTAATTCCTTCGATGGTGATATCTATGGGACTCATAAATCGTATCAACATCTGAAACCGATGGAATACTGGAGTAGTCTTTCCCTTTGTGAACATCTCGGAAAAAAAGTCGTTGAAAACTCGGGGGCATGCTTCTTGCATTATCGGGGTGCCAGTGTCATTGCGAAGGGAAATGTGATCAGAGTGCTAGGGGGGTTTGTTCTCCCGAATTTTTTAGGGTTGTGCGTCATTAAAGATTGTAGGTCATGTAACAAATACTTTTGCTTTGCTTTACGAACAGCACTGCAGTATGCTTTTTCTGAGGCTCTGTGGTTATTGGTTGCAGTGGCTTTTTTGAACCTTTTGGGGATTTTAAACAGACGCTTTTTCCTATTTCGAAGAGTGCGAAGTTTTTTTTTAAAACCCTGGCTTTGAAGAACTAACGCGGAAAGAATACGTGGGATATGAGTGTCAATTAGTTCCAAAAAATTTTTCTTATACAACGACCAGTTATCATTTACTGAAGATTGGAAAAAATATCAAGAAAAAAAGTGCAGAATTCTTCCAAGCCCCGCTTTTTGGAATCGTAGTCAGCTCTTTTGTAATCAAAAAATTTTTTTGGGGGTGGTGACACTGCGGTAAAAGACGTAGTAATCGCGAACTCCAGAAGTTTGTGGTCGCTAAATCCGTGAGAGCAATAAATCTGGTTCACCTATCGGGCGCTGAAGCAAAAACCAGGTCTAATGTATTTGAGCCTCTTGTTGGCTCGTTTACTAATTGCTCTAGGGAGAAATCTAGTGTAAAGTCTATGAATTTTCTTGTTTCGCTAGTTCTGGAAGTTAGGTTAGGCCAGTCAATATCCGGGAAATTAAAGTCGCCGACCAAGAAATATGGCCTTTGGAAAATTAGCGGTAATTTCAATGAGGTTTTTGTGGAATCGGAAGTAAAAGTCTCAGGACTATCAGGTGGTCTATAACAGACACCAAAAATATATTGTGAAGATTTCGACGTAATACAAAACCACAGTAACTCTAGGGGGGTTCTTACATCTACAAGAAAAAAGTAATATGCTTTTTTACAGCGAACAGGACACCTCCGCCCCTTCTGGTAGTCCTATCTTTCCGGTAAATAGAAAATTGCAGCAGTCTGGCAGTACTTTTGTTAGTAAAATCAGGGGAAGCCAGGTTTCAGTTAAGGCTAAAACGTCGCAGTTTGTTTATCGAGATATGAGCACAGTTCTGTACGTTTTTGAAGAATACTGCGCATGTTAGAATAAGATACGGAAAGTTGGTGCTGCTTGGTTCTGTTGTACGGAGGTTCCGAAGGCTTTTTTAACCCGCATGATGCCCTCAGCTGTCGTGGCTATTTAGAAGATTGCGTTACGCTGCCACTTGTGGCATCATACACATAAATGTTATCTCCGATTAGCAGTTTGTTCCGCGAAGTTTTATGAAGCGTCTTGCCCTTTAGCGAATTCCATGAGCTTTTTTCTTATAGCCGCGTTGCAAAAAAAAAATCTTCGCGCACTGCAAAGTCTGTTCCCTTGATTTAAGTCAGTTTGCCAAGACAGCCTGCTTATCTTTGTAAAAGCGAATTTAGCAAATTTTGGGTCTGCAGTTCTCAGGGTTTAACGCCAAGCCGATGAGCGCGTTCAATTTTGGGGTGGCTGAATGTTATTTCGAGATGTTGCGAACAGAAATTTATTATTTTGGCTTTAGATTGAGGCCATGTTTCGGAAGATGCGTCACCTATGCCGAAAAAAGTAAATTATCACGTCGAAGCCGTTCTCGGCGTCGTCGCAACGTGTTTTGGCTTTCAGTTGGTCGGATATGCTTTTCGGGAGGGATTCAGGAGAGGCAGGCCCCGAGGGTGAGCCACTGCTATGCAATGCAGTAGTTTCCCTTGATTGGATTCTTTGAGATAGTTTTTTTTTTTTCTGTATCAACTGATGCCTGCCACTGTGTAACGGGCGTTTGCCATTGTTTAACCCGGCGAAGTTCATTTCGAATTCGTCTTGGCCAGACTAATTTTTTAACTGTTGCCAAAACCTTAGCTAACATTCATTGTTATCAAAGGGGGGGAGGGTCCTTTTGAGTACTGGTATTCGCGACAGGGATGTTATCCGGACCGGGATTTGATTCCACGTCGCCAGACAAAAGCAACAACAAGCTACTTATACATTGGGTGATTCGTTTTTTACATCGTTCAAGCACACAAAGAGAGTGTCTGGGGCACGACACCACTAAAAGACAGCGATTTGACGATTTAACGCAGAAGCTGTTATTCAAATAACTAACCTGCAACAATACGAAGGGTGAGCGATCCATTCTTGCAGTGATGCCGGCCAAAAACTGGGGTGGGGCCGGCTGTTTTATTCGGCGGCGACATGCTGTTTTTGGGGGGGACAGGGGGCCGGGTTGCCAGCTGCCCACCTGGGCGAAAAAGCGGGGGGGTGGGTGGTGGTTGGTTTAGCCATCCGCCAGAAAATGGAAGCCCAGGGATCTGAGGCAGAAGTGGGCCACGCAACAATACAAGGGGAGGTTTTGCATGATGCGTTTGCCCTTTAATATAACCGTGAGACATTTAATCTTTTTGCGTGCCCCTTTATTTAATTTAACCATTAAAATTGTAAATTAAAAACCTGGATATTTTTTTACGAAAAAAATAGGCAAAACGAAAAATTTTAAAACGGCAAGCGTGTCAGTTCTTTTTCAAAAAATCCTTTGGGGAAAGGGAAAACTTTTAATGTTAATGCGTAAATAGAGTAATGGTCGCAGCATAGAAAAAACCAAAAAATTGGCTCAAAAACAAAGTAAAAATGGGAGAATGGTACTATTTTAAAAAGTTCCCAATTTTAAACTTGTTCTTAATTTTGTATACGGAATCTTTCTAAAATTAGCCAAGACACCTTGCCCATGCAAATTTTTAAAGCTTTTATTGCCAATATTTTTTTAAGTCGTGTATTTGTTTGGGCCTTTTCCCCTACCTTTTTTTCTGGACGGGTACTGCCGCTATGTCTTAGTTGCCTCAGAACCTCAAGTTCAATGTTTATAACCGATATTGTAATGGGTTTTACTCCATACATATCTGCGTGCCTTTGATTTAAACGCACATTAAGACCTAAACGTTTCTTTCTTTGGTGTGGGTGCATGTGGGGCCGGCATTGGTGTACCTACAACGCGTAGTGTTTGTTCCCAGAGCTTTCTCAAGGATCTCTCTGAGAGAAATATCGACATTTGAAAGCCATTGGCCGTACATAGTATGAGAGGACATTGTTGATATAAAGTGACGGGTTATTTGAAATCAATGATCAACCCACCAATCCATGCATCCGGGCCTTATCGCACTTCGTAAGTGTCAACTAAGTTCGGTATACCTAATACTAAGCTTTTTGGATGCCTTATTTGAATACATGATGCAATATAATCAGCATCACTAGATTAACCTGTGCGACAACAATAAACGTGGAAAGTATTTTCGGTTGCCTACTGTAGGTAATTACGTGCGCGCGCTGTGGCGTGTCTTTGGTTCGAGTAAAACGGTGTGAACCATCTGTACTGTGCGTGGTGAAAAAACAAACGCAGCTCAAAAATGCAGTAATATTTAAGCTCTTTTAGGTTCTTACAGTATACCCGGAAAAAATTAAGGAAGCTCACAGTAACGCGTAAGAAATGGAGGTAGCAAAAGTGTACGAAATCCTTTACGACCACCACGACGGTTTAAGTCCCCGATTGGAGCCGATTGGTTCTTCTTCGCTGCCGCAACGACGTTTACTCAATCATTGTTGCTGTAAGTGTGAACTTCTCTAATTTTTTTACAGAAGTGATAATTCATTGGACTTCACCTTGGAGGGGCGAACGCTATGGCGTGCTTCCTCATTCAGAGCACGTCTTACCACGATTACGGGGAGTGCTAGAATTTTAGAGGGAAGCATCATAGGGGCGCAGGCTATCGGCTTCTCACGTAGTCCATGTACTAAAACACCGGGACGTTTTTTTTTTTCAGCACCTCGCGCTTGAACGTAACGCGTAATAAAAAAGCACACCGGGGCACCCGTTTTCTCGACGCCTCGCACTGGGACGTTTCATCTCCATGGGCAAAAAACGCGTACTAAATCATCACAGTGGGACAGTGTTTTCGAGCGCCTAGGCTAGAACTCTTCGTGCTTTCAAAGACACGTGACTTTCACAGCTGAGTTTTATACCTCTACCCCGCAACTGTTTGACCTCCATGGCATAAACGCGAGGGCCAATAGGGCGCGCAGTGACATCACGCATGTCACGTGGGTGCTCGTGCAGCGAAGCGTTTGGAAACACGCTTCCCTGCACAGTTTTAAAGCTGTCGAAAGCGGGGTACGCATGCTTTAAATGAGCGAAATAAGTAACATTCCTATATTGCTGATCAAAATGTGGCGCGCCGAATTTTGATCCTTGCCGGGCAAGTAGAAATGGAGGCGTGGGGTCGTTTCCTTAAGACCGGTTAGAGACTAGTCGCAGTTACGGTTTGACAGGAAATAGCTCTCGGCCTGCCAATTATGTACACATCATATGTAAATTTTATTCTTCTAAAAACTCCGTCGCTTTCACCATTGGGCAAGTTGTTTCTCCCCCTTCGTAACTTATAACTTTGTAGATACACATCGGTTCTTGCAGGTGGCGCTATTGGCACCGAAACGTTAAGCGTGGCAAGTTTAACAATTACTGTTTCGAGGCTTATTAGGAGCCAACTAACTTCCTCAGCAAACATTTGGAGGTCAGTTTTAGTACCTAATGTTTACTGATTATTTCAGGAATCTTGAGGAGAAACGCCATTGAATTATGGAAGTTAGCCTGAACACAAAAACACGCAGGTTGACAGCTTTGCTTTACCGCTGTCATTCGTCGGAGCGGTCGCTAGCACTAGCGTACAAAGAAAAGCTTGTGTTATGTCTCATTGATATCCCTTCAAAACATAAATTTTCGGGGTGTTTGTTTTTTAGCCCTCTTAGAGCCTTACACTTTACACAGTTCTCTTCTTTGTGGAATATAAAATAAAGACGTTCCGTTTTAGGCTGCTTGACTAAAAAAATGCATGCCGTAAATGAACAGTGCAACCTTAAGCGGTTCCTCTTAGATTGTGTGTGCCCAGAACTCAAAGAGCTCAAAAAAAGCACAATCATGTGGTGAAGCGTCGCTGTGCATGAAGATTACGGCGGTATGACGCTCGCCTTGGTGTCTATCTGGCTCTCCAATTGCATGAATACTGATAAATGTGAGCCACTAGAATCATTACGTTAAGACAAAAACAGTATTGTACGTCATGGTGACCAAATAACCACATGTGTGGAAGTAATCATTACACAAACTAAGTAAACAGAATACAATAATGATTGAAACGAACGTACAAAAGAACCACAAGTAAAGGGTCACGGACGGCACGCCTGCTTGGTGTCCTTTCATCTGACGGAAACGCAGGTAATGGCAGCGTTAGCGGCTAAACGGCGGTTGTTTTAGTGAAGATGTAGGTCACACTGGAGTCACACGGCCATTTCATGTTAGTCTGCGAGGTTAAGCTGACGGCTGGAGTCGTAATCATCACTCACTTTCCTTGGTCACGGCGTCAGCACGCCACCTGTGCGCACGGAATCCCTTACCTTGACGTTCACTCATCTATTACTGCAAGCGAAAGCGGAACAATGAAAAGAGACTAAAGGTAATGGTAAATGCACTAAAAGAGAATTCCTGGGGCTCGTCAGCGGTATTATTTATCGCCCCCCTGGAGGGTCACTTGCGTCGTTTCCTTTATCTTCGGATGTCTCCTCGACTTCCACTAATATGTGGTCACGGAAGCTTTTTCGCAAAGCATTTATTGTCGATGTTAATTCAGTTGATTCAGGAACATTCGCCACTGTCAATGGGTTCATAGGTTGTATTCCCAGAGTGCCATGGTGTGTAAATAGGTCCCTGCGTGCGTTCAATCACTTCCTCGGAACAAAGAAAAATAGATAACGAAGTAAACTAAGCTGAAAAGCTCTAAAATTTGGTTTAACTGCCATTCCCCCAAACAGATATTTCTATGGGGTGTATGTGTTTACTGCAGGGAAATATTGTTGCATATATTGCAGGTAAAATTTCTCACAAGAAGAGAATTAATTAGAGTAGAATACCCTGCGTGTCTAGTTTAGTGTGCGTCGAGACTCAGTGTGTCTAGTCGTCCTCTCTTGTATCCTCGTTTTTTGCGCAGTTTTCGTTTTGTGATAATAACGCCGTAATTTTTATTGTTGCCACGACTACAAAGCAGTTTTTTTTTTCAGACACTTGTTTTAATGAAAGCCGGCCTTCCGTTATGGAAAAGCTTTCCTTTTTCTAACTTTTTCTGTGGTCCCCCCTCACTGTATCAATGAGTTTAGAGCATTGCAAATATTAACCATGTCAAGCTTTAAGGCGACGCCTAAATGCAGAAAACATACCACCCGACAATATATTCTCGTCGAAAATATTTTTTGATACTCAACACCGAAACATCACTATAGTCTAGTGGGAATAAAGTCTAATCCTCCTCCTAGGTGTGCTCTCTTTTTCGACTGTAGGAGGTTTAGATAATGCTCATTTAGGAAAAGTGCGCTTACGAAAATCCTGCTGCAGAACAGAACACATGCGGGGGTTCCAGTTTCTCATGGCTGGAAAAATAAACACGGCGGAGTTAATTCTGCATGCCTTACCAATGCAGCTAAACTCAGCTTCCTGTTATGTGCACGAATATCGCGCGTTCTGCCTGAACTCGATAGTAACCTGCTTTAAAACTCGTTTAAATTAAATGCACCGGTCTTGTGTCGGCTACAAATACATACAAAAGTTTCCCCAAACAATTGCTACCTCAGAAAAAGCCATTGAGGGCTATTTGTAGATTATTCAGTTCCGGTCAGACAGGAGACCTTTTTGTCCTGCAACAATAGCCATACAATACTTACGGCCTGCGTCCACTTGCCGGTTCTCATAATCACTCAAGGAAAGCTAAATAATCAACCAACAAAAAAGGTACAAAGTTTTACAGATACTAGCTATCTAATACCTGCTGACTTTAAGTAGTGGAAGGTCGCCCGTCGTCAGAGAAAGTATGCGAAATGAATACATAATTGCCGCTCAAAATTATGCCAAAAGAATTCTGCGACTGGGATATGTACATCACCGCGTTTTCTTGAAAGCTTTGTCATCAAGTTTTGGTGCAAGTGGACTTGTAATTTTAACTTTTGGGTCTCTTTTTACATTGCCAGTCTCCAGCTGTCAGAGCTGTATGAGTATATTCAGGGCCCATGAAGCGGTTTCCAGTGTTTTATAATTCTTTTTGTTGATGTTATTTACCGGAATTCAACCGAAGTGAATAGAATTTTGCATTCAGCTACGCCCTCAATCAGCTTTGACGTCCAAGCAAAGGGTGAAAGGGTGTATTTGGAAGACGTATTTGTAGGTTATTTTTATAGT
The DNA here is from genome assembly GCA_013339765.2 of Haemaphysalis longicornis. Lineage (NCBI taxonomy): Eukaryota > Metazoa > Arthropoda > Arachnida > Ixodida > Ixodidae > Haemaphysalis > Haemaphysalis longicornis. The sequence continues at coordinate 71,429,376 of CM023453.1, forward strand.
TGTGTATGCCAAACGTAGCTGCTGAACCGCTATCAGACATCAGTGCAGGAGTGTACCTGGCGCTTTGTATGTTTTGACTCCTATTCGGGAAAAGAAAAGCGTCTTCCTATGCTTCGTTTCTTCTTTCCAATTTTTCCAATGTCCACCCGAAAACGCCACTGGGCCAAGCTTGAGACAGGATTCGCACTTCACACAGAATATTGAGATGATTTTTTGGTCGCACGGGTAGCCTGAACGGTGATGTTCGAGGAACCGTTTTTGGGTTTTTTTTCTCCTTTGTTAGAAAAAAGGAACACAGCTCATTCCTAGATCGATTAGATCGATGCCTAATCGTAGTATATCTTACGATCGCAATTGCTGTTATTTACTGTCATTTTGATTTGCATGTTTTGCGCATGTAAACATAAAATGTTGTAAATTGTGCAGATGTACTACGAGGACAACCAAAGACTTCTTCTTATGTAGTTATTACGAAAATTGGTATCTAGTTGAGGGTTCCTGTCGGTCGGTACCAAGTGGAGTGGATGCGACAGTCTGGTGAATCTTGCATCTGTGGGCAAGGCAACAGCAGGGGTTTGTGTTCTGCTTCTCCGGTATATGCTATGCAGCAATATCACGCGTGATCCTTTGTTGTTTTTTTTCTGAGGCACGCTCTATAGAACCGCACCATGTGTCGCAGCAGAACGTAATTTAAGAATCCTCATGTGGGGACAGCGCCCCATATAGACGAACCCGAGATTTTCTTGAACGAGTCACATATGCTTTCGCTATCACAAGTTCAGTATATGAATTTCAAGAACTCGCCGTGGTGGCGCAGTGACTAAGGCATTCTGCCTCTGAGTCCAAGGACGCGGGTTCAATACCGGCCGCGGCGGCTGCTTTTCTGATGGAGGCGAAAAGCGAAAACTCTCGTTTCGGCGCACGTTAAAGATCACCAATCGAAATTAATCCGGAACCCTCCACTACGGCATGCTCATCGCCTGCGTTGCGGCGGTGCGTTAAACCTCATAACCAATCATAATGACTTAAAAAAGAAAAACAGATATCGCCGTGTCACTGAAAGGTGCCACCATTTTCGTCGAAACATCAGAAGGAGCTACCAACCGCGCACTTCACGCGTTGGTAAGGAACTTTGAGCGTGGACACCAACCTTGCCGTGGTATGCGTTTATACGTAAGGGGCCGTTATGTGGCGAAGGCCACACTGAACTTTGGAGAGCCTTTGCTCAGAAGACCATGCTCGGTCATGAGCAAAGGGTTGTCCACATGTAGAATTGTACTTCTAGGTGATTGAAGTGCTGCTACAAAGGAAGGCGTCAGTAATTGGTCACGTGGAGTGCTTTTGTGCTCTTTTCCCCAAGTTTGTCTAGCGCCATTAACATCCAACCGTCATCAATTGTTCACGTGGCCTGGTGGTAGCTTTTACAATGGATTAAAACTTTATTATAGACCATCAAACGAAATGAGCACTTATTTTGGATCCGATTGGCAGGACACCTTCACTGCTTCCCATCTGCGACAGTCTTGTTAGCTGCGACATGTCAAAGAATTTTAAGGCGGCCATGAAGTGCCAATGCGCCTGGGAGCAGTTGTGAATGTTTCATCAGCTCGGCACCCTTAACAAGGCATCACATGGTCAGAAAATTTGTTACCATAATTTGGGCCTTCGGCGTTCTAGTTGATCCGGCTTAACACATCTCATCTTGTTGGTTCCAAATGTGACAAGGTCATCTTAGGTGTAATCGCCTTTGGTGTAAACAACACTACCACTGTAGCCAGGGAAAAAAACACGGGAAATGACAGGGCCTGTAAGCCAGCCATGCGATCATTTTATATTTTTTTACTGCAATAATCGCGAAATATTAGACTGTCAGAAGAGATGAGCAAACTGTATCCGCATTCTTCTATCTCCTGCTCGCGTTCCAGTCGTTCCCTTGACCTGTTTTGGTTCCAATACGTTCAGAGAAATATGTAAGAACGTTCGACCATACCAGTGACCTTTAGGTGTAGCTAACGCAGATGGTAGAAAATGGATGTTTGTTTGGAGCACCCACGCCGAAATATATGCAACTAGGTCAGCGTGTCGGCATCACGTCCGCTACCGCAAAAGAATAAATTCCAGAGTTTCTGCCTGAAGCTAGAGTCTTTGCCAGTCTTGTGGTACTCCGAAATTAATCAATTTATATAAATTCGCTTGTGAGGTGTCATAATCGTGCGCCTTTTTTTGATTGACGGCATTGCTTAACCGACCATAAGGCAAAAGTTTCAGAAATGTTGTTACCTGCATCTTCGGCTCTAGTTGATCGAGCATCAGACAAAACAAGAAACTGCCTTGAAGCCTCTTTGGGGGTCACTTGAAAATTGCATATCGTCCGCACAAGTTGCACGTCGGGGGACAGCGCCTTTGGTCATACCTGGTTGCATATCAGAGCGTTTTTTGGTAAACCTCACCTGCTTCCTGGAAATAAACTGATTAACCAGTAACAAACTTGACACGTTTTTACTTCGGTACTGCACAAGGCGTTCATGGCCAATGGCACCTTACCTGAGGCATCTGGAACGCCGTGATCTGCTACATTCACGTCTTGGGAACATCCGTTTCAGAGATATGCTGGTTAGTTACCCCTATTAAATTTTAATTTAGGTATTTTGCTTCGTTCCGGGACTCACTATTTTGATCCCGATTGCAAAAAACTAGCAAGTTGCCATGTTACCAAGCTTCCGACACAAGTTTCTGACACCTTCAAGGCCAACAGTACCGTGCAGTGGTCAACCACAGCGTGGCAGGCACTAAAATGTATGGCGTAGTCTTTTAAAAACCTAGTTGAGGCTTGACTTGTTGTATTGAATAAAGGTTTTGGTATTTTCACGGAAAACTTTCTCAAAGGAAAATTGACGCGGGTTACGTAGGGCCAGTAATCTGGTAGGAAAAAGGGTTTAATGCCCTTATAGTCATAAAATAGTGCCTTTGCTTTGTATTTTTATTTTAATTGTTATTGCTTTTCTCGTTAGTAACATTGCATAAAAGCTGAGATGACTCAGTTTGAGAATAAAACTTCAAGGTACAATCGAAGCCCTTGAAAGCAACTGTTTAAACAACAGTTGCCAGGTATGCCGCGGTCCATCGCATATGATTACTTATGCGGACTTTTCGGACTCGTTATTTCTATTTATTTACAATTTATTGTGCTTTGTTTATAACCCCAATAATTATTTCCAGGTATCGTGTTTTAAGCAAAATTAATTCTCCCAGAAGTGACTTTGACTTCTCGATATATAATGTTTAACGTACTTCTTAAGATAACAATAATTCTCCATGTTTCAACCTGATGCTAAGATGTTATACACTATGACGTCAGCAAAAACTGACACCGTTTTATCTCTATGAGCTTACCACACACGCCAAATGACGATCCACATGAATTCCGTATACACGTACTATACAGAAAACATACAGAGCATGATTTGTCATTTTATTGCAGGCAGGTACGCAAAAACTCTGACAAACGTTTGTGTGGCGAGCAATCTCTGAATTCGCCTTTTTGGAAATCAATTGCGCTTCCTTGATGTCTCGGCATGTCACACTCCGTATTATTTCCGTATTCCCATAATTTCATATGTACGGAACGTTTTCACTGAGAAAAGGCTAACTTCACAAAAAGACATTACTTGACTGATCAGTTATGTCCTTGTTGTTTATTGTGTTAGAGGCGTCAGAGGTCAAATCCAGGCTGTTTTAACCCCACGAACTAAACTTTGTTTTTTGGTGTAGATTTCACACACAATTTGCTGATATTCATCAAGTCCTAAGACAGGCCTAAGTACCTAAGTGCCTTATAAAGTTCTAGAAGTCGTGGTAAAACAGAATGTTTCCTTTTCGCGAGTCAGCTGCAGTAGGTCCACTCTCAAGCGTGAATCACATGGCGCGTTTTTGCACGCGATTCGTGTCGTGTGCAAAAACGCATCATGAGGTTGAAGGGCGTTTTTTTTGCGTGCGTTCGGCGTGCGTTTTTTTCACAACCGTGGCGGCTCCCGCCTCAGTTAAAATGACTCACTACGCGGAAGGCTGTGATAGGAGCCTGAATACTTCCGCCAATTGGGAAACGCGCACCTAATGGCGGGAATTCAAAACGATCGGGGAAGCAGCCTGGCCCCGCCAGCTTAGGCTTAGCACCGCGGTGGATATTTGGTGGGCGCTTTCAGAAGCGGTGCGGGTGGACGTTTTTGTGGTGCAGTTTTCGCCCAGAATATCAGCTCTCCTCTCGCGTCAGCATGCACGTTGGCGCCTCGTGCTGCATTTCAACGAGTGGTTAGAAGCGGTCGCTGGCGCTACCTGCACCGATTTGTGGTGCAGGACGCCATGTTGCACCAGTGTCGCCCTTGTTGCCGCCGCTTGCCACACGGCATGCACCATGCAGTTGGTATTGGTGGTGATATGTCTGAGTGGCGCCCCTTTGATTTGACGCCTACTTAGGGAATCGCGCCGGTGTCGGCTGCTACACTCCACTTGTGAGGGGAAGCAGTTCCTGCTGTGCTAGAAATCACCCACTTTGGTGCTTTGGTGCAATAAAAAGCGTATTTCCCGTAATTCAAATATTTTGCCAGCTTCTGACACATGTGAATAAGTGTAGGCAGTATCCCGCACAATATTGCAACACACGAGGAGACAGCGAACTTGCTTCAGAGCATCGGTCAGATAATCATGTGCAAGTCATCCATCTCAGCTAATTTGCGAGGTTCAGTTCTGAGAGCTCCTCGGTAAGTATTCCAAATGCCAATGCTTAACTAAAGTATTTTGGAGGTGCTCTTTTGAAGGCTCGACCGTCTAATGTTACGCACCAAGCAGCTAGGCTCCTTCACGTGCGTCACACAGCATTAAATAAAACGGCTGCCTTCTGGTGTTGTTGACTTGTATCAGATTATTATATTTTCTGTGCTCAACGCTTTATTTTTTCTGCACCCTCATAAACGTCTTAGTAGAAGGATTGGTGATGTTTGGGAGGCTCAAAAAGTTAGTGGGGATATTTTATGCAGGCTCTATGGCATACGTTCCCTTCTTCGCAAAGAGGCTTTCGTCATTGCTGCGTGCAATAATGTTCATTTCTGTAGCGTGCGTTGTTTATTCACATGCAAAAACAATAATAAGGTTTGTGCTAGGCCACCACGATGCGGCGCAGACAACGTTGTCCTAAGTGCTCGAAAGCGGCTTTTACCCAAGAATTTCTATTGTAACTATCCTTATTATAACGCACTCACTCTCATACCGAACAGTTATGATATGATTACGGTGTTGAAGGCTACGTTAGCCTACGGCTTCTGGACTTCTTCAGGGCTGCAACAGCGGCTGGCCGCTCGCTTCACAACACGCTACCACACGTATGTCGGAGGCGACGGAGCTTGGCTCGGGTCGGCCTTCTTGTACACAGCAACGGGTTGTCAGTGGTGGGATTACACGGTCGCAACAACTGGTTGGCAGCGGTCGGATGGCAACTTCGTAACACCTGGAGCCAGCGGTGCGATATCCAACACCACGGAGTCAAGGCAGCTTCGGACTTCGCAGAATTCACGGCGGTCAATGGTGAGAACAGGACTTGTGTTCACTGATTTTTATAAGGCTTTTGAGGATAGCTGGTAGGTCGTGTGTTTTTGTTGCTTTATTCGCGCTAAACAATTTTGGAGCAGTGAGAAAGCAGTACTCTGGACCGGCCATGAAATTGAAGTTGTCGATAAAAAACCGCAGTTGTTAGAGCTTGCAAAAGAGTTGCGCCTGGAGTTTACGGACGCGCTAAAAAAACCAGAGCTGATACTGGCTATACTCGCTGTTGGGGCTGACGATGATGAGCGGTCGGAATGCATTGAACTGATCAATGGCAGGGAGACCGCTAAACGTCAGGCTGCAGAGGCAGAGGCTGAGCGCCAGCGTGAGGAACCCAAGGAAAGAAAGCGAGAACAGGAGCTCGAGGGGCACAAACAGGAACGAGAACGGGAGCGACAGCATGAGCCGGAAATGAAGCGTCTTGACATCGAGGCATCTCGATCTAGGCGTGAGAGTGACATCAGCGCACCAAGCGTGCAGTCTGCGGCGACTGAGAGACAAACGTTACGAATGAGTGACCTAATGCGACCCTACAAGGTAGGAGAAGACATCGGTCTTTTTTTGGTAACCTTCGAGCGCACGTGCGAGAGGGCCCAGTTTAGCCGAGACTCATATCCGCAAAAGCTGCTTACGCTTTTGCCAGGTGAGGCATCCGACGTGATCGCCCGCTTGCCAAAGGAGGAGGCGGAGGAGTACGAGAAAGTCAAGTCGAGCCTCCTGCGTATGTACAGGCTGTCAGCAGAGGCGTTTCGCCAGAAGTTCCGTGAAGCTTAGATAGCTAAGGGCGAGTCTTACTCGTAGTTCGTCTATAAGCTGAGGGCTAACATGGAAGAGTGGCTCAAAGAGGCAAAGGCTTTCGGAGAGCACGACAGGGTAGTTGAGTGCATCGGTCTCGAGCACTTTTGATCGCTGTCTACCAGAAAACCTGAGACTTTGGGTGCATGACAGGCCAGGGCTAAATACTGTGGACCAGGCAGCTCAGCTAGCCGACGAGTTTGTCGCACGTCGAGGTGCCCAGGGGCCGAAAGACGGCCTAAAAGAGCTCAGGCCCAGGCCTGGTAAGTCAGGGCCTAAAGGCAGAGCTTTCCAGAAAGGCGGTGGACCAAGCGAAGTCGTTATCGTGGATAGGGAAACTGGACGCGAAAGCAAAAACAGAGCAGAAGACGCTGCGGAGCAGCGCTGAAATAAAGCTTTTAAAGAGCAGAGACAGGCTGCGCGTTACAACTGCGGCGAGACGGGACATTTCGCTGCGAGTTGCAAGAAGGGAAAACTCATCTTTCACGTACTAGACCAGAGTGAGGACAGCAGGCAGTTTCTAGAGCCGTACGTACGTGAGCTTGTCGTCAACGGTAAACCGTGTCGAGTTCTTCGCGACTCCGCGGCTACGGTAGACATGATTCACCTTTCGTACGTTAAACCTGATCAGCTGACGGGACAGTGTGTTTGGGTGATGCAGGCCGTAGCAGCACGAAACATGCGCCTGCCCATTGCTAAAGTCAGCATCGGAGGTCCGTTTGGTGAACTTGTCACGCAGGCGCCGGTATCCCCACAACTTCTTCCGGAATACAGGCACCCGTTCTCGAACAGGTCGGATCAGCTGTTACGCGAAAAGGGGTACAATTTTGAGAAACTGCCGAGGAAAGAATCAGCTGAGCTCACACATATGGCGATGATGGGGCATTTCCGGAGGCTCACGACATAGGGCAGCGTAAGTACACTGTGTGTAAGGCCCCTACTCTAAGCGGAGATGTGTCAGCGTCGCCGTGTCCGGAGTGCTCAGATTCACGGGAGACCTTGGAAATGGCTACCGACCCGAACGAGCGCAGTTCGCAGGTTAACTACGTCCCGCTTGAAAGCCTAAACCGTGACTTTAGCGAACGGAGGCAACACGAGCCAGGTGAAACGGAAGGTGTTTCTCCGGACGCGAGTTCAGAACCGAGCTACGCTGGGGCAGAGCCGGCAGTCGAGAAACTGAACTGTTTTCACGGCAGAGCTAAGCTGGACGACGACGCCGAAACAGAGCGAGTTGCTGGCGTTCCACCTGCAACTCAGATACTCGATGTAGATCCACGGCCAGCCGAGCTAGTAGCCTTCCGGTGTCGCCTGGGGTTGAGCATTCTGTTGCGACCGGGCCGCCCATGCCTAGATTGGCCTTGACAGCCGGAAACGAGTGCGAAAACACCCTCTGGTGTTTGCTGACCGAAAGTGTCGAAAAAGGTGCGGCAAAAGCTCCTATGCGGGCCTGCCGAGTGGCAGCGCCGCTCGCACGCTTTGCGCCGGGTCTCAGCGGATCTCGGAGCGGCCGACAACGAAAGCGCACGCCTGGCTCGAGCCGTGTAAATTAGAGCAGTTTTCTCCGCGAGCTCGAGATACGTCGCGGAAGAAGGCCGATGTCCTCTCGACCGGTCGCAGTAGCGTTCAAAGAACGGGCGCACCTAAGGTGCGATTAAAAGAGGGGAAAGCTCAGGGCAATGACGAGAGCTCAAATCGCAGTTCTCAGCGCGAGAAGTGGCCTGTAGACCCCTGACCTTCTCAATTTCATTGTTTTTCCTGAAGCAGGTTTCGCCCTTTGCGATTAGGTTTTTTTTGTGTGGGACATTTCCAATCACGCCAAATGTCACCTTTCAAGTTTGTGTTCTGGTCTAAAGTACTGATGAGGTAAAATAAAACTAGTGTAGTTAGTTTTTAGCGTATTTTATCGCAACTAAAAGCCTGATAGAGCTTCAGTGTGGATTTGTCTTCGAACTTGCCGGCGATGCGGTTGTGCCTTCCTGTGTTCTTCTGTTTCTTGCCAAAACATGCCAGAGACGTTCTTGACAAGCCACCATTCATCCAGTGACCGGCCCGGTGAAGCTCCAGCACGGTGTCGTACAGCCCAGGCCAGGAGTCGAGCGTCTGCCGAGCACTTAACTTCGAAAGCATCTCTCCAGACAACGGTTGAAGACCCTTATCCATCGCGATCTCGACCCCCGGCGGAGAACCTGTTACGATTGGGCCCACCGCCGTACTTTCCTTCAACACTCCTCGGCTGTACGCCTTTCAAGCTCAACATCCGCCTTTCGTTCGCTTTTGGATCAACGTTACTCGATCGCTTCGTGGCGTTGACGCCAACTTTGACCTGAAAAAATGTGTTTCTCTTGCCAGCCTCAGCTACCGTCTTAATTTTTATAGTATGTGCCAAGTGTTTTTATATCTTTATGCGCAATATTGGTTACCTTGGTTGCTATCTTTATGAGTGAAGCGTCAAATTACACTGCATGTTTTCATAGCTATAGGTGCGTCACGTCACTGATTGCTTACGTCTTGTTTACGAAAAAAAAACATGGTGAACTGCCTGGGAATTTGTGCAGTCGAGAATAGGGCCCAAAATGTTTTGACACCTCTTGGTCTCCAACGAGTTGAGGTGAACCGAACACACGAGCACTTCGTGACCTCGTTTTGCTTTAGGGCATTATCTCCGCACCCAAGGAACACCTGTTCATGTGTTACAACTTAACGAAAAGGAGGAATTTCTTGCGGCAACATCGTCGATATTTTCGGTCTGATTAATGGGCTTGTTGGTGATGAGACGCCCAAGTTTGGTTAATTTCGTACTATCGATAATTGAGGCGTCAGTTTATTGAGCCCCACCAGAGAGCTCAGCCAGCCTCGGTATTCTATGAAAAAAAAGGAATGCTGCGCCAAATGGTAGCCGGAATCGTAAAACTGAAAATAAGTTGACAGGTTGTGCTTCACCTGCCTCTTTCGGGAAGTTCACGTTGTGCTTCAAATGTTCGGTCAGAAAACGGCTGAAACCTTAAACAAACCCCCGAACACTTTTTTCAACATTTTTTAAACATTTTTGTTGCCTGCAGAAGGTAGTCACCCAACACACCCACGACTTAGATTAGTGTGTCGCTAAGTGCCTCAGCCAAACATTACTGCTCTATGCCGACCAGATCAGTTGGAAACTCCCTCAAAAGATTTCTCTCTCTTTACCGCTCTTGATATTCTTCGACGGCCCGAATTGCGTCTAAGTGGCCACGTAGCGGCTGTTTGCTGGTTTTCCTTCAGTCGCAGCAATGAACGCTTTCGATGGCAACTTAAAAATAAACCCACAAAAACAAAGCAGAAACGGAAGGCGTATCTGGTTGGACGAGCAAATCACGCAATACCGCTGCGTGCTGGCGATAACTGTAGCTTTCGCAGTGCTTTCAGACGCGAAGGAAAGAGCGAAAGCGTTTGTCGAAAGTGTCTCCGTGACCCTTTAAGCCGTTTTCGACGTTGCAATTGGGTCCTTTGTGACTCACCTTTTTCTTTCACTGTTTTCGCCACCCCTCCTATTTGGAAGTTACATTTGCTGCTCTTGAAAATATAAGGACCGCGAGTTTCTGATGAATTATATCGACTGTTCTCATGGGAGTTTTCAGTTGGTTGATTCTCGGGTTTAACGCGCCGACGCAACGCAGGCGATGACGCACGTTGAAGGACAATGAAGGACGAATACAGGAGCCATTTCACATCTACAGGCAGCATTGTGTGAAGTGAGTTTGGACAACACCGGAATAAAATGCTTTAGGACCTGCACGCGGTAGCTATGCTTCGTCGTAAAATACCATGCTAATGAATAAAAAGGCGGCAACATTATTTAAGAGAACCGCCGAAAGCTTCACGTTTACGTTAATAGTGAAACACATAAAGAGGTGTATGCATATAAGTACTTTGTCGAAATTCTCACTCTTTGTCTGGAAACCAAAGACATCCGGGGTCGACTATCAATGGACGCTGGGGCTGGGGGGGGGGTGGTTATTTGGCAAGACCTCCTAATTAATAAACAGTTTATATAACAACTGCAATAAAAAAGAGGCCTGTAGATGCAATGCGAAATGCAGTATACGATTTGTAGGGAGGGACTTGGCTCCGTACTGAATAAGTTGAAATAAATTAGGGCAGACCAAGAGGCCATGAGAGAAGGATTATAGTACTAACGCCTATAGGCACAGGAAGCGCACGCCTTGAATCCTGAAACCAACTTTGGGGATGACATCATAGGCAAAATAAGGGCAAGGAAGAGCTGGAAGCTTGATGCTAAGAACGAACAACCAGTGAAATTCCAGTAGTGTGATGTATTCCTCGGACATTTTGTGACAAGTGGAACTTCTTGCCAATTTAAAAAAAAGTTTGTGATGTTGAAAAATTACGAAAATTTTCAAAGTCGGACGGGGACACCGCGAAATCTGTGCGCCTATGGGTTTGTGCTGCTGCTCCCTGTGAAGCTATGCTGGCGAAAAAGAAAATGTGTTCAGGTATAAAAAACAATGCATTGCCTCCGCAATGACGTGCATTGTGGCGGAGGTGCAGCTTCTGTTCGTAAATATCCCCAAATTTCACCCCTTATGTATCTAAAAGTCGAATCATTGCCAGCTCGTAAGTGCTCATCGTTTAAGGGAGCCTTAGTTTGGGGGATTCTTGATTGCACTCGTGAAAGTATTATGCCAGCCGTGTATAATACACAATTTTTGCAAAATGTTTTATTGTTTCGTTACTGGGTGCGCATCTTACACATAACTGTAAACACGCGCCTCCTTCCAGGAAGGTCTTGCCCTCGTAAAATTCTCGTTGTTGTGTCTCGAGTTGCCCTCATTAAATTATCCTTCTAGAGCGAATACGTACTAAATAAAACGGACCAAGATGCTGAAAAGATTGTTACTAGGGGGAAACAAAGCGTTTTGCCTGGCGTTCAACATTTAAGGGAAATGTTTGCCTGAGGCAGCGCCGGCGACAGCTATGCTCCAATGCGTTTTTGGATAAAGTGTTCGCTGAGAGGGCATCTGCAGCGAGTTTCCTTGGTTGGAATGCTGAAGTTTGAAACACCAGTAGTTTGCGCAGCATGAGATTCCGGCTGAAAATAACACTATCATATTCATAGAACGACGTTTTCCCAACGTAGCTCGCCCCTGTCTCAATGCAAGAGACAAGAAACAAGTTGAGACCCTATACTGGCTGGATGCACCGAAAGCCTTAACTGCGCTTTCTTGGGCTATGAAGAATCATCCTGGTTCAATGCGGCAACGTAACTTGTGAATACACCTTCTGACGTCCTTTCCGAGTCTTGGTGGCGTTTTTGCGGACGTACTTTTAGGGTCGTAGGAAGTTTACCAAGATTTATTACGAAAACGTGGATGCGAAGAAGGTATTCTCACCTTCGAGGCTGTTTCAGGGCTGTGGCTTCTTTGTCGCAGTTACCTATTTGTTCACTTCGCAAGCCATAACGACTTCCCTTGGCGATGTACAAAATGGTTTGCATCATATCGAAGTGTTTGATTTGAGTTCGTTTTGACAGTTTGTATACTCAGAATAAAGCATTAAAATAGGAACAGTTAGTTTGGCCCTCTGGAAACTTCAGATTGTTATGTTGGCACGCCTTCGGAGGACAAATGCAGTGGTTCCAGGATGCAAAACTTGGCATGATAAACACAGGTAAGAGGTGATTTAACAAACACGGAAACAGATAAGGAACGTGTAATTCGGCGGTAAACTCAGAATGTTCTGTAAATCGGACTGACAACATGGTGACACGTGCTGACCTTTTCGCGTTGAAACCATCTATTATACGGAATCAATGCGTCTACGATGCAAGGACATAAACGGCACGCTGTTTGTGCCTTTGGCGGCATTTTTTTTTTTTGAAGCGGCTAGGCATTGTGATGCCATTTCAAGGACGCGTGTGTTTTTCATCGAGATTGAGAGTGCTACCGGCCAAGGCCATTGTCAAGGCCACGAAGGCTACCACGCGGAATCCACGTGTTTTTATCTTGAACTCAAATGGCTGTTCGTTGTGACTGCGCATCTTTGGCAACATCCGAACCACTATAATAGATGCCGCCTGCATTTCGGTGATCATTTTGGAAGTGTACAATCGCTGCTACAAACATATTCTAACCCAGTTTTGTTTACCTCCAAGCGTGTTTTCTGTTCCAAATATTTATAGTGTCTGTCATGGCAGTTCGCTTCCTGGCTTGCTGCGTTCTGTACACGCATCTGTTTACATAGTAAACGGTGACGACTTCTCTTCGCGATTTAAATAGCCTGTTTTGCTACGTATACTACCATGTATATTTTCTCTTCCTGGAACAGACAGCAGATTTATTGAATATACTGGGGTATGAAGAGGGCAAAAAGCAATTGACAGTGTAACCCTTGTTTTGTTGTTTTTTTTATCTTACAGCTAGAAACTTCGGGTATCATTTATACCTATTTAAAGAAGTACCCGACTGAGAGACTGACAGGGAGCCTGACCGATTACTTTTAGCTCAGGCAAAGCTGCTGGAACTTCACACTTCTGATATTCAGTGTGCATTTCTGTCATGGTGCACGATGAAACTACGGTTGAATTTTCATTATTCTAGTTGTTATAGAGGAAAAGAGAAAAATTCGGCCTTCATCACATAATTGCACTTATTTCGCTAGCCTTTCGAGATAGGGAAGTAATTTTTGCGTTTCCATAAAACCTATTACAGTGTGTAAAAAGCAGTTTCGCGGTTTCATCCGAACGTTCGCCTATGCTCCGAAACGCATTTTCGTGTATTAGCATGGCTATACACATACCCCAATGTATGTTCCACTGTTTGACATGCCGAACAGCTTCTTGATAAAAAGTGTGACCCAAGCAAATCCTCAAAATGTAATTCAAGAATTTTGCCCTGAGACTGCGCTACAATGCGATATAAAGTTTTGAATATCGATCCCTAACTAAGTAAAAAAGACCAACCGGTGAGGTAAATTCACAGCCATGAAATTTTATTATTGGGTTTTTATTTCAAAAGCACGTCAATACTGTGTCGTGTATACAAATTTTGCAAGCCTTTTCCAAGGCTGCCACTTCTTTGCGATGTTGGCGTCTCACCGAAAATAATTTGGCAACAACCACGGACATTTTTTGGCCAGGTTTGCTGTTAGAAAGACGACCATCCTGGACATATACCTTTTTCCGCATTGGCCTTCGGATCCTTTCAACAATCTGGTCCTTTACAACCGACCAGACATTTTGCTGAGCGTCGCTGGCATTACATTGCCAGCATTTGTCTTTGTAATGGGCACGTGGCGTTCGCAGTATAGGCCCGGAACAACGACAATAATAATATCCAATGTGAAAATCGAGTGCGAATAATGCGCAAATTGAGTGCGGAGACTAGTATTCTTACATTAAGGGCTGAGAAAGTGCTGTTGCTTCTTTGTCGCAGTTCGTTTACCTATTTGTTTATATCGTAAGCGATAACTACTTCCCTTCGAGACGTAAAAAATTGTTTGCGTCATATCGTTTTTTTAATTAGTTTTGAGTGTTTGTATTCAGAAAGGCAAGAATTAACATAGGAAGAGTTAGCTTACCCCCTGGAAACTTTAGGTGGTTATGTTGGCATGCCTTGGGAGGACAAATGCTGTAATGGCAGGATGCAAAACGTCGCCAGAGGAACACAGGTGAATGGTGAATTACCAAACCCGAAAACAGGTAAGCAACGATTAATTCAGCGGTAAACTCAGAAGGGGTTGTAAATCCGGCTAACAACATGGTGGCTAGATGTGCTGACCTTTTCTCGTTAAAATTATCTAATCCGAAATCAATGCGTCTACGGTGCAAAGGCGTAAATGGCACGCCGTTTTTGCCCATGGTTTCAATTTTTGAAGCAGCAGAGCAATTGTGACGACATCTCAAGGACGCGCCGTGCATTCAGCTGGACTGAGAGTACTAATGGCGAAGACCTTAGTCAAGGCCATGAAAGATGCCAAGCGGCTACCAGTTTTCTTATCGTCTTTTTATCTTCCGAGGGCGTTTATATGGTGCAGCTCAAAGGGCAGTTTGTTCTGACTGCGCATCTTGGCCGATAGCCGAACCGCTAATATTGATGCCGGCTACAATTTGGCCTTGTCGTTTCAGAAACCCACAATCGCTGCTAGCACACATAAAATAAACCAGTTTTGTTTGCCGCCAAGCGTGTTTCTGTTCCAGAGGGTTGTAGTGTCTATCGCGGCAGGGTTCTTGCTTCCTTGTTGCGTTCTGTATACGTATTTGTTTACATCGTAAACGAAGACGACTTCCCTTCGCGATGTAAACAAGCCTTCTTTGCATGGTATACTACTATGTGTGTTTTTTTTTCTTTCTGGAGCAGACAATTGATTTATGGAATGTACTGGGATATGACGTCGGCACATAGCAGTTGATACTGTAACTCTTCTTCTCTTGTTTTTTTTTACCTTAAAGCTAGAAACTTCAGCTTATATTTATTCCTATTAAAAGGTGTACCCGATTGAGAGACTGACAGAGAGACTGACCGATTCCCTTGAGCTCAGCCAAAGCTGCTGTACCTAGGCCCTTCAGATTTTTTGTGTGAATTTCGATCGTGGCGCAGGGGGAAAGTACGGTTAAATTTTTAGTATTCCAGCTGGTATAGAGGAAAGAAACTTGTGCTTCACGTAATTCTGGTTATCTCGCTCGTCCTTGAGATAGTGAAGGAATTTTTGCGTTCCCACATAGCTCATTCAATTAGTTAAAAACAGTTTCGCGGTTGCACCCTAACGTTCCCTATGGTACAATACGCATTTACGTATGTATAGCATGACTATGCATATTCCTTAATAAATGTTCCACTCCTTGATATATCGAACAGCTTCTTGATGAAAAATGCGACCCATGCAAATCCTCAAAATGATATCTAAGGTTTTGCCCTGAGACGTCGTTACAATGCGAGATAAAGTTTCGAGTATAAATCACTAACGGAATGAGAAAGACCAACCGGTGATGTGAATACCCAGCCAAAAAATTTAATGGGCAAGCACGTCAATATGTGTCGTGCATTCAAATTTCGCAAGCACTTTTCAAGGCTAACGCTTCTTGCCAATGTTGGCATCTCACCGAAAATAATTCGGCAGTGACAACCACAGACATTTTTAGATGCGAAGCATCTCTTGCTCGGGGGGATGTCGCGCGTCCGGGCCCCGTCTGCAGCGCCTCTGATGATGATTGTGGCAGGATTCCCCAAGGGATCGACCAAACAAAACATCCATCACTCGATAGCTTGGCGTTCAACCACCGTCGTCATCTTGCCGTAGGGGAACCGCTGAAGAAGAAGAAGGAGAAGAAGACAAAGCTGTGAAAAGGAGGGCGTGTACGTTGCTCTCAGCCGGTGCACCAACGTCAACAACCTTTACCTCACCAACGCTGATGGAGACTACCGATTCTAACACAGAGACGACAACATCGACAAGAAAATGATGGACAAGTTTCGGCGCCTCGAGAACCACCGCCTACTCACCGTCACACAACAGTTCTTGCGTGCCTTTGCCACCGGTGTTGACCCGGACGCGGAATTCCCCCGGGCGCTACTAAACACCAGATCACTCAACATAACGGCAACACAATGGAACCACACAGAATCCCCATGATGCTTCGTATCCTCATGAGGGTTCCCCACGGGAAGATGGTGTAATTTTTTTGGCAAGGCTGGCTGGTAGAAAGACGACCATCCTGCATATATACCCTTTGCTGCATAGGCCTTTGGAGCCTTTCACTAATCTAATGATTTACAACCGAGCAGAAATTTCGCTGGGGTATTGGCTTTGGCTCCTTGGCCTTACATTGCCTGCCTTTATCGTTGGAGTGGGCGGTTGGGGTTTGGGGCTTGGTTTGTCGCCGAGCCTACCGCCGATGTCGACCCAAACATACAACTCAGACACCAACCGAGACTACCTACACATCTTGTCGCCCCAGATTACCTACAACCCAGACATCAAGCTCACTGCCGCTACGTTTTCCAGGATCGCAACGCATGAGACTGCAAGACTGACTCCACAGAAGCTGGAAGCCAACCAATACTGCGGGCAAAAGTTCTGGCGCATGCTTGTGTTTTTTTGTTATAATGGTGCTAAAACTCGCGTCGACAATGACCCGACTGTTTCTTAGTGTTTCTTTTTTTCAAATACACTAATTGAAACAGTAGACGCACGTGCTTGTTAGCGTTCACGTTTTCTTACACATGTCATCGAACAAAACGCGCTTTATAAATTTTCAGTTCTATATTTTCTGACGTGCGTGCGCTCTAAAACTGGAGGAACGCTAGCGAACGTTTAGCAGTGTGTTGGCTGCTGTGGAGCTTTTCTCGGACGATACCCGCGTGCGTGGGCGATCGGTGGACGCCAACCGGATGGCTCCGTGGTCTCTTTCCTTGTCTTCGTCCGCATGCGCTATGAATGTTTCTGCAATGCAACACCAACTCGCGCAGGAATGCCTACTCGTGAACCGGGTACGTGCTTTTGGCAACATAGCCAAAGAAAAATTGCAAATGAAAACTCGTATTTACGAACACCAACAAGCCCACAGAAGGTGCACACTTTTTCCGGTGTGATTCGGCAATCACTAAGCATGAGGTGCGGAGAAAAGGACGAACAAATCGGCAGAAATCAGAGAATTGTCTACTAAAGCGTAGCATTCATATGCCGCTTGTAAACTGTGAGTTCTTTAGTCACATTTTTTGTTTTTTTTAATTCTGTGCCAACAATTCTCTCAATTGAGGCTATTATAACAATTACAGCTGTTTTATCTGCCAAACCTGCATTTTTGTGGAAATGCAGGGCGGTGTACTGTTTCCCATTTTCCGTAACTTTATTTCTCTTGTCTTGCTTTTTCGAAATTTCGTTCGACCAATTATCTCAATGCACGCTATTATAATGACTAACGGCGGAGCTTTCGCGAAATGTGCAAATTTGTGGAAATGCAGGGCGCGTCACATGGTTCGCCTTTTTGGCTGTTTTTTATATATTGCTTTTACGGTTTTGCTTTTTCAGAATTCGCGTCGAGCAGTTATCTGCATTTACGCTATTATAACGAATAAAGGTAGAACTTCCGCGACATTTGCATTTTTTATGAGGGCACAACCTTGGTTTGCCATTTTGAGTATTTTTTTTATATTTGTGGGTTTTCGGAACTTCTGTTTTGCCAATTATCTCAATTTACGCTATTGTAACGATTCTAAGTAGAACTGTTGCGAAATGTGCATTTTGATTCGACAGTTCGTCAGTTCGTTTGACAGTTCGTCACTTCCAGGTTTTTTTTTTGTTTTGTTTTTTGGTTTTTCAAAATTTTGTCCGACAAATGTTCGTGCGTCGGGGCGACCGCCGAGACCCCAGCTCGGGCAGTGGCTTTAGCAAAAAATAAAACTACGGCGCTGTCGCCAAACGCTCCCGCGCATGTAAAAAAGAACTCCAGCGCTAATGCTAAAGGTAAAAAGACACCCTGCTTGAGACAGGTCACCGTGCCCGCCGCATTCTCTAGAAGCCATTATGGATAATTGGGGACATGGCTACGTCTACTCAACATTTTCCCGAGACGACGGCCACCGCTTTCCTGATGGAGGCTAAAAGCTAAAAAGCCCGTGTGCTCGAAATTAATCCGGAGCCTTCCACTACGGCGCGGCTCAGCGTCTTTGTAGCGTTGGCGCGTTAAACCACACAATCAATAAATTCTTGCCAAGATAACTAGCAGATCAGCCTACAGCTTCCTCAGGTCGATGACAAGGAGCTGGAGGAAGTACATGATGCTGAGGATGACTGTGCATCCACCACTGCCCACCTAGAATATGACGACCTCTTTGATGCATATGACGACGATTACTAGCACCGAAATTCTGTAAATAAACAATGACACTGAAACTTATTTTGGGTCCGGCAATACCGCTTACAACAGCTCTGCCATTCGGCTTGCTCGTGCATGCACGCTCCCGTTTTCTTTGTATTCTTGCGTTTTCCAACATTCTGTTCTACCAATTATCTTCATTTACGATATTATAATGAATAAATGTGAAACTATGGCGAAATTTGTTTTTTCTTTTTGAAATGCAGGGCGTTGCAGGGTCCTGGCTGCTAGGGTTCTCCGCAAAGACAGCTACGAATTTAAAAAAAATGACAGAAGCGCGAGCGTATACAGTGAATAAATGGGGATCAAATGCATGGCGCCGCAGTGGCATCGGGTGGAATTAAATTTCCATGCAAGCAATGACAAATTCGTCACGTGGAATCGCCGAGCATGGGCCGGTCACTGTGAATAAAACTGGTCTTGGTTAGAACATGGCCCACGTTCTCTAGAAAACGAAATGATTACTGGACGAATTCATGAATTTTTCCGGCCACAGGACGTGTGCAGAAGTCATGCTTATGCGTCTTACGCGAAAACGGCGTCGTTGCGGCCAACCACGAGCGATGGCTGAAGCATAAAAAACTTTAATAAGACCCAGTTGGCAACTGAAATCTGAACAGATAAAACTCGAGGGCGTAAAGTAGGCGGTGCTTTTGTAGGCTTGCAAGGAATGATAGTAAGGGAAAAAAGAGGGGATACGTGTTTCTGAGGATACGTGATTTAATCGAACTCCCTTCTTGAGCAGTGAGCTTTGTTCTCCGATAGTCGGCGCTCGCCCCTGTGAGTCACTGTTTCCGCTTCCCGTGGCGTATAGAACATTTGCTGATTGTCTCCACCTTCCACATCACCTAAAGCGCTTCAAAAGCATTTAATGCGAATGCAAAAACTACGACAGCAAATGCTTTTTGGCTGCAAAGTAACGCTGTCGTGTCGCACACCTTGAGACCTAAACGTAGCTTCCCTGTGCAACCTTTCGTTGTCCACAGCATAGCCCTCTGCATTCTGAAGTGATCAGAAGAAGCTAGTTCCGAAGCATTAAACGAACGTTTGAATTTTCAGACTCACACAAACACCTCTATTTATGTAGCAATGCAGAGGGATGGTGTTCTTATACCCATTTTCCAAGGCAAGTTCGAAGGGCTCACTACGAGAGATTAAGTGTTTGTCCCTCTGTCAAGCAGCTTACGTATGGCAACGAGGGCACCCAGCAGCACCACAAAGCGACAGCGATGGCCGCTGCTATGGAGGTGAGGATGGAGCGGTTGAAAATTTATCTCACTTGGAGTGTGGTTGAACGACATGTCTTTCAATAGTTGAAGAAATGACGCGAGAAGATGCCGCAAGCGAGATAAGGAAGGGGTGCGCGGAGCAGAAGCCTTGCGTCGAAGGCGGCAATGTGAATGGGGCGGCCAGTGTGTATGTACTGACGATAAACTTTTCACGGGCTTTCTCGGGCGATTCGTTCCTATAGTAATGTCATGTAAGTGATGTGTTCGCGTTCGGAACAATCTCAAGTTGCTATAGGAAACCTTCAGCAGTTAATGGTTCGCATTAACTGTTGAATCTTAATAGCCGTCGTGGTTATTTCTGTCAAACCTTGTTTTATACGGTTTCAGGTATAAATAGGCGTAATACATTATTTTGTACTTACCGACGTCTTCAGCTAGCGCACATAAGAAATCCAAGTGAACAGCTTTGTGTTTTGTTAGGTGACATCGAATTCACCTAGGCTGATTCTGGATTTCTACTTAACTTGGAGACATTCTTTTAGGCACGGTTGTACATATAGGGGGTTGTGGGGGGGGGGGTCAACAAATCCTCTGAAAGTAGATTTGTACACCGGGGCGGGACTCAATCCCGTCCAATAGGGTTCACGTCGGACACAAAATTGTTTCCCTCAACGCGGAAAGCCCGAATCTGCAAGCTACGTACCATTAACTGCTCTTATATGTCGAAAGCAGTAATTTCTCAAGGGTATGAAATCAGTGAAACGTATTAAAATACACAATACTTCAAGTAATGGAACGGTTTTTCTACTAACAAGCTTCCTACCTATTTTCAAGCGGTTTTTAAGGTGTTTCCCGAGCTAAAGAATAGAGCAGCAAAACAATCGAAATACGTGTTTTATGCTGCTTCACGTGTCAGCACGAAATAATTTGAATGAGTAGCAAACGCGAAAAACTTACTTTCGGGTTTTGCGTAAGCCGAAGGGGATGACCGTTAAGTTTGAACGGTTCAATACCCTTGTAGTGCTATAGAAAAAATAATAAGTAATTAAATAAACTAAAAATAAACTAACTAATAATTAAACGAATAATTTGGATAACCTTTATTTTAATGCGGTCAGAATTTCATGCTTGTTATTTCTTATCTAACGGTATTTGTGCATGCCTTTAAATATGTCAGAGCACCTTCAGCATTGAGAATTACTGGAAGGTATGCTTTATATAAATCGAGAGAAAGCGTTCGGTCCGGGTATTTGTATGGGGGAATTAATAAATACTGGCGTTTGATGGATTTAAAAAGCGGTGTTGACAGGATCGGGGTCCTGGTTTTTGCCTTTTTAATCATTTGCCCCTGGTCATTTTGTTTGTTCATCAGGGCTACATCTGATGTAAAGTCTACGTGTGAGTCAACGTAGTGAAATGCAAGTCCTTGAAAAACGAAAACTCACACCAGCGAGACATGTAAGACAGAACAAGAAACTTATCGACTTATGCGCCAAACAGTAAAAATAGAAGCTACTGCTTTGCATCAGGGCCAAGGCTGCGATGTTGTGGCGAAAGCCGATAGTGCATGATATGCTTAGCCTTTTCGGACGAGCGATGACTCAACGCCGGAGTCACTAACCGATTGGTTCGGTTGAAGGCCCCGGAATGTATTCTTGGAAAGAGATTGCCCGATTTAGTTCCGAATGAAGGGTCTAAGGCTGCGTCGTACGGTGCCACGAATGGCAGGAGTCTCTGACCAAGGAAAATCCCCAAGGCACTGTTCGTTGAGAAAGCAAAATATCTCATAGCGCGGAATAAGATTGTGTCGCAACATCAGGCGATGTTTGGCGGATTTAATTTGGGATTTTAAATATCAATCTGTAAAAATTTCTGGAGGCGGCCGTTTTTTCTTTCGGTTTATGCATAAAACTATTCAAGCGCCAGAACCGTTCTGTAGCTGTTCTCTAAATTTTGTTCATCTTGTTTGTGTATATCCGCACACGCTTTCATTTGTTCGGCGTCTTTCGCTATATTGTGCGTAGTGCCGCGCTTCTTGTGTTCAAAAAGATTTGAAACGGAAAGTTTATTTGCAAAAAATAAAAGTATTTCCCACTGTAGCCTTTTAAAGACAGACCGGACTCATTTGAATAAAAGGGCACATCCAATAAATTTACAGAAGTACTGAACAGCCCTTGCGAGGGAAATGTCGTAAACTACACGATTTACGTCAATGTTGCAAAACGTCGGCGACTGTCTGGGTGTAAAAATTACTACATAGTTTGCGAGAAAAGCAATTTACCTTAAAAAAATGGTAGTTTGGCTCTTCAAAACTTTTGCACCCGTTGTTAAACGCATCCCTTCCCAATTTGGGACGCTGCATCTGCCTAAATCTTGGCTGAGGCGTTCTTGATGATGGAGGGGACTAAATCCCCCATAAAATTTAGAACGGTGATTCTCACGTCATCGGGTAATCGCTCGAGGGTACATCAAAACGGATTAATGTGGGTGCGCACGTCCTATGATTTGACATCTTGCTCTTTCGACCTTGTTTTAACGCCCTTGAGGATGCTCTTCGCCCATATTCGCTAAACCTCCCCAGCTCTTCTGCTCTTACCGATCTTTATAGCAAATAGTTTTGGAGCAATGTGTGTGTTTTTGTAGCGTGAAGGCACTCGTGCATTTTGTGCATGTGCACCCGTTTGACTAAGCTTCAGAGGTATTAATATTAGCATCTTTTTCGCGTAGCAAGCTTGAGGCTTTGGGAAGTTTCATTCATTGTCTTGCAATTTTATGGTACGACATGATTTACGCAGGGATACTAACAACATATGGTAAACCTAGGTGCATACAGAAGGACGTTTCCGTCGCACTGCTCAAAATCGCCACCCAGTTTAAGATGCATGACGTTGTAAATAAACACAGGCCGAAATTTCTGCTTTGTTGAAAAACGAAGTAAACACCTGGGAACATCCTACCACAGATATTTTTGAGAAAAAGGGTTACGGGTTGTAAAAACCGTTTACATCAACAGGTGATTGGGAAATTGCAAAATGCCTTTGAGTTTCGAAAGCTTTTTTGCATACGTCCGTAATGGCTGGATAACGATAGGTATTTCATTCCGCTGCACGTTTCAACGCTTCTGACAATGCTACAGGTAACGCTGGGCCTGCGGGGTCCTCTAAATACACGTGTTATAAGCTGCGTTTTCTTTTTGTCTGACGATTGCTCCCTCCACTTTTCATTCAGCAAGGTTTTTACGAATATACCAGAAAGAGAAGACAAGTTGGTACGCCTACTCAAACTATTTACTCCCGCGTCGTGTTTTCATCATAAATCTGTTGAAGCAGAAAGGCGGTATCAAAGACAAAATAGCACAGTGCACTTGAAGTACACTGCCTTAAGTGGCTAGTTCATACGACGAAATAAACCCAATTTTTTTAGCATGCAAGAGGGAAGAAAACATTTCAGCGCTGCCCAAAGTGATTTAGGAAGTGGAAGATGTGGTCAAGTCTTAAGATACCGTGTCCGCCTTCTCCAGCTTGCGAACACGGCTCTTTTAAACACTAGAGCGAACTTGAAGAATGGTAGTACACCGATGGTTTCGTAAAACTCCGGAAGACCAAGGTGGGAAAGTACTTGGAGTAAAAGCTCGAGCTTAACTAAGTTCAATAAGTGAAATGAATGTGCACGTGACATTTTCTTTTATTCGGCTGTCGTGTAAAATGAACTTTTGCACGACCGTACTTTAGTGCACAGGATAGACGTAGAACGTGTCCCGCAACCCCGCACGCCTGAAGATGCCAATCCTTCCATTTTGCATAGTAAATACAATGTGACATGAAAGTACAGATTTTTAAGTCCAGTAATTTTATTCGCGCTACTACTAATGCTGCTAGCGTAACAGACGGTCGACGTGCACTGCACTGAAAACAGCCTTCTAGTTTCTGTTTGTCTGTAGTCATTGGCAGCGGGACTGTTGTTTCGATCGTCCGCTAGTCATTTTCGCGTGAATTTGTTTACCTGACAACTTTTAACTGTTCACCGCAGTGATGCTGTACAAACCTTGTTCTTATGTATGGCTCCTTGGTTGAAGTTTCAGAACTTACGTGTGTAATCGCATCGTTGACATTTAAATGCGCACAACAAAGTGCATGCTTCTATGGCTACGTTAAGACGTTCAGACTACCGACACAAAAGCCGCATCGTGATCTACGGACGTAAAAAACGGCGTGCCACGCAGTTCGGTTGGCTGAGACTAGAAATGACGATATTTTATAAAGTTATTAGAACAGTTGCGGCAACAGTCTGAACCCCGCCTAACCTTGAGATCTGAATCTTAGCTTGATTTTAGTCACTCACACAAAAAGCTGCTAGTACCGAATCTGTCTTTGGCCCCGCCAGTTTATAGTTAAATATCGGCATATAAATGCATATAAGGTGCGATGAAGAGTTAGTTCGCATAAATTATGTTCCGCGTATAAGCTTTTAGTGACTATCTGAACACGACAGATGGTGGTAGAAAATTTTGAGACCGAAGTAATGCCTTGGCATACCACAAAGACATTGAGTTCACTTCAGGCCGCCTTCAACGACCCCAAAAGTAATGACATTTGTTGCATTTCCGAAGAACAGCAGCACCGTCCTTATTTTGCGGTGGCTGTTTTTATAAAAATGTGTACACTTTTGTTGCAAGAGAGTTATCACAATCGCTATATTAGCCACGCTGGTCAAAGCCTCTTTCAGGGTCCCTTAAATTATTCAAATTGCTGCGAATTAACAGACATAAAAAATCGAACACATCAAATAGTGCAAATAATATAGGTCAAGAAAGACGCGAGACATTGCATTTAAAAATCATACATAAACCAGAGCGAGCCTTTTTTGTGTACACACGCTTTATGATACACTCTTCGATAGAGAGAAAGGTTACAAAACGAATTCGGCGCAACAAAAGCCTTTCGTGGAGTAAAATGTCAATACCTAAAATGAAGTTAGGGTGATAGCTAAGTAGAAAGGTGGATAGACGTAATTTACCCGCCGCGGTGGCTCAGTGGCTAAGGCGTTGTGCTACTGAGAAGGAGGTCGCGGGTTCGATTTCCGGCCGCGGTGGACGCTTTTCTGATGGAGGCGAAAAGCAAAAACGCCCGTGTGTACGAGATTTCGGCGCACGTTAAAGATCCCCAGCTGGTCAAAATTAATCAGGAACCGTCCACTTCGGCGCGCCTCATCGCCTGCGTTGCGTCGGCGCGTTAAACCCTACAATCAATCAATCAGATAGACGTAATTTGCAGTTTGATGAACCGCAATACCCAAACCCAAAACGAGCAGAAGTCAAATAAATATGAAACGGAAGGGAGCGATAGAGTCTACGTCCTGTTCCGGTATGTACCCATTAATTTTTGAAACCATCCCATTTCGGGGAATATTGTACAACATGTATTGCCGAAAACATTAAATACCTGGGACAATAGGAATCTTGTATTTCAGAAAAGAACGGTAGACGTAATAAAACTGACAAAACAGCTGTTACACTTTTGATATATAAGCGCCTTGCATGCCACTTACCTCGTTGTAATGACGGTCCCTGTGATAAAAAAAAATATAAGTACAAAACTAATATTACGATACCGACGATAGCTCTCCGTTGTTATGGTGGTGGTCAATACTTTTATTTAAGGCGAATAATTTGTCAGTGCCTCACCCTTACGTAAAAAACGATTCTTTCAAAAACCCATTTTGAATTAGGCGCAGATTGCCAACTCAGAACCCGCAAGTATTTCCAGTAAACCAAGGCTAAGGCCGGGACCTTTAAAGACTTAAATCCCGACTTTATTTGGTAACCTAACCAGGATTAGACATCAAATGTAAGCACGTTTCTACGCTGATATTCTAAAATTAGCACGCTGTTGTCGATTAAAATTCGGTCTGAAAAATCTTGCACAATGAACACACATCACAAAGGAACTTTTTATATTTGGTTGGCCTCGTAAGTACCCGCCTTCTTGCTACTACTGCTGCGTGTGAAGGTGTGAAGGTAATTTCTTTTCCGCGATGAGGTCGTAAGTGCGCTGAAAGAACTTTCTTTTCGAGACTCCGAGCTACAAATTCTGTGAACACGAATATGCTACAATGAAATATTTACTGAAGGCTCCTGTTTGTCCCCGTGGTTTGTTAGTGTGCAAGCAGTGTATTCTTTCCCGCTTGTTGAGATATAAAAGGCCATAAAACAGTGCGGAAACGGGCCTTATTTGCTCGTGATATTTTTAACGTACATGTTTTTACGTGTTTTAGTCCCTTCCAAATGATAAAATGATAAAGGGCTGCCAGAAAACCGATATTCTATATCCTGACGCACTATGCCTAAATGGGGAGATAATAATTTGACATGCCAAACAATACTTTACGCATAGGGGTCTTTTGGTCTTTTGACAGCGCTGTAACATGAAACAATTATTTACTTAGGTTTAACCTTACTTTAATATCATCTCTCGCAAACTTAACTACCCTTCAGCAAGCAAAGTGACCCTTGAGCATGCATGGGCCAGAACATTTCTCCTTACAGAGTCACGTTTCGTGTATTTCGCCAACATTATCTGTCAAATACAGGGTCGTATTTCCCACATATCTGGATTACATTGTAGATTGCGTGAATGAGATTCATTGTAGGGTAACTAATTCTGAAGACAATTTGTTTCTTTTGTTGTAGGCATGCCATAAGTCTAATATGTGTTACTTTGTAAGCAACTTGTACCCAACAGCAACAGGCATAAGGGTATGCATTTTGAACTGTTTTTACACCGTCCTTTTTATAAATTATAAGTAGTTGCAAATTTTTTCAGGCTTTTTCCAACATTAAAGTTTTAAGATACTGTTTTAATATAAGAATATCTCCGCCATGGAGTAATTGATCGTAACCTCCCAGTGAATTAAAGCAGGTCAAAAGCTGGAACGACACTTTAGGGATAAAATCATTAGGGTTGATTTGCGAGCCAACGAGGATAGAAGCTACAGTCGAACACGGATATATCTAACAAGGAAACATCGAATTATTGTCTATATCGAACAGTCTGAACATTCCCTCGGAAATTGCATGCGAAAGTATAGGGCTGTTGTATGCGCGCATTGACCTCCCGATCGCGATATATCGAGTATATCGCGATATATCGAGTACATCGAGTATATCGAATGATATGTCGCACATTCGATATATCGAGTGACCCTCAAGTGACCCCCCAACTGCGCTTCTCCTGAAGAGATGTATGCGATGGTGATGATGATTTTTCGCGAGCGCTTCCACGCTCGGCGAGCACGAGGCGGCGTCGGGCATCGCTTTGATTAGCTTTGATTGCGAAGCACCTGCCGTTGGCATGTTATCATTCTTCAGGGCGGGGGGGGGGAGGGCAAGGTGCGGGGGCAGCCGCTTGGCACTGAGAACGCGGGGAGTGATCAGATGCGAAAAGCAGTGAAGGTGGAAGGGAAACCGGCAGGAGGCGCTCGGTTTCTTGCAAATGTTCTGCGTGCTTCAGCGGTTACCAACGGCGGCTCCCGCAGGGAGACCGATGCGGTGTCCTACGTGTTTGTTTTACACGCGGCACGTGCTTCGAAGCCATGGTGGCGAAAAAATGAAGGAATTCGGATTCAACGACGAAAGCGGATGTATTTAACGGATACAGGCCGGGGAATAGATGTCGCCTGCGGACGTATTTGAAATTTCTCGCAGCACTTTTGAGCGCGATATGCCGCATCAAAACTGACGTAAAGGCAAAGGCAGTACGCCCACCTGCCGGACGATCCGGACCATGTCGTTTGCAAAGCCACTTTGTTTCAACGTTCCAGACGACATGTGTTCGGATACCGAATACTACGGTGCTGAGTGCATAGAGAGTAAATTTAGAGAGCTGCCAATATTCCCATGTGCCATTTGTAACGATGGAACATGGGTTCGTAAGTGTTAACGACGATGTGCAGGCCATGACGGACATCACCGATGCCGAAGAAGGGGACCTCACTAGCCGCCCTGACAACTTTCCACACCACCTATTGCAATCGAGCTTGACTGCAGCCGAGCTTGCTTCAGTGGTTCAGATTCGCCGTGGTTGTGGCCCAGCATACAACGTTGGATTTTCTCATTTCGATGGCGTTCTAAGCTTGACGGCAGTGTCGTAAACTCTATGCCGCAGAATAAGGAGCAAGCGAATGTCACAGACGTTTTTTCATGCTAAATAAAGTGCGGTGGTTGTCGCGCTGTGGTTAAAATTTTACCTGCCGGGAAGAACAAATGGGTAAGCTACTGCTTTTCATAGTCTCGGCAAGCTCTTAGTGATGTGCAGAGTTATCAGATAATCTCGAGAGAGGCATTTTTTGTATTAAGAATTATCGATATGTCGATGCAGTTCTCGGTCCGTTTGAAGTTCAGTATTTCGGTATTCGACTGTATTCTAATTCCAATTAACAAAGAAATGTGGTACTGCGCGGGTCATGTATAATGAATGACAAAGACAAGGTGGAAAATGCGTTTAACGGTATATTTCTGATGGCATGCCAGGCAAAATAAGGAAAGCAAATGATTCGCTTTGCCATGAGGTAAGAAAATTTTTGGGCAAACAATCTCCTGGGCAAACTATGCATAGAAGCAGCTTCAAAATGTTTCGGGAGGTTCTCTTCTTGCAGTGAACAACCAAGGTGATAATGTAATTGTCATAAATGTCATCTTCCTACTTTACGTCAAAGAAAAATGTTTTTGAATCTAATTCAATACCAGAGTGTTCTTTGTCATTCCTTCATTCGTGCCCCTTCACCAAGTAGCCACACCTCTTGGGAAGGATTTAAACGTGCAGATATGGACTACGTTTCATTACTTTCACCACCTTTTCTGTCTTTAGCCATGGCGCCTTACTAACAAAATGATTTTATTCATTCATTCGTCCAGTACACTCTGCTGTAGCCGGTTTTTACAATGCACATTATAACTCTATAGCAACTCTTTATTTGTTTATTTAATTATTTAATTATTTCAAATACCATCAAGCGCTTGACCACTCTAGAGGGGAGTGGGGTACACATAATAAGGCAGAAGAGTATGTGGCGAAATCGCGTTCCAAACAACTAAAAAACCTCTGCTATAAGCGGCGCTAAAACAAATTATACTGACAAAACGCACTTGAAAAGGCAACATTGAAGTGATGTTCTTGTGTGAAATCCTTTTCTAAAATTGGGAATCAGTAAGTGGAATCTTTCATCTTGGTGCCAGCCAGCGAACAACGTCCGTATAGCCCCCAAATATCGCTAAGGCTGGGCATCAACAGCAGTACGCTTTTATTCATACAGCTTCGCGTTAGTCCAGCCATATTTAGGTCTTACAGAAAGAAATTAATTTGCGTGAGCTTGCACTGTGCAGTATTGTCAGTGATAATGTACACAAACCATTTGCGTTCCGCTATAACGTATTCGTTTAAAAGCAACGAAAGTTTTTAAAACTTCCACTTGAGGGCCTCGTTACCTTGCCAGCGCAATAAAATAATTTGTCTTGTTGAATCTTTCGTGCTATAGGACCACCTGAATATTTCTGCAAGTGTTCGGCGTGACATTTTATTTTTGTTACAAAACGAAGCTCCTAAAGCCTGTGTTTTTATTTGTGTGTACACTGTGTCGAGATAGCTGAGGAGAAAAAGTTCCCTCTAAACAGTGCAGTATTTTTTATTGCTTTAATAGGTGCCGGGTAGCTTTAGTCGTAAGTGCGATATTTATTGTATATGCCATGATTTCTAAATGTAGCTGGCGCATGCATGACGGAAATGGTTAGAGTTTCCAGAAAAACAAGCGGTACATGGTCAGCTCGATGGGTACACAGGAGAACGTGTACCAGAACAAGCAAATGAGACAGACGCAGCCTTTCAACCTGCACAGAAAGCGGTGCATTGACCAACAAGGATTCTCGCACGCCCTAGGCCCGCATCGCCTAGACGCAACGTACATTGATTTTCACGTTCGCGCTGTACCAGCAGTTTTGGAGGCGAAATAGATGACACGTGTGCCAGGCAAGCGTCCATCTCGTGATTGGGAGCGGGGAAGACAGCGACAACGACCCTTGTTCTCGGGATGCTCACTGCTCGTGCCGGTCAGGGTCCTTTCTCCGACAGCAGCACGAGGCGAAGGCTTTGGACACCGGACGACATTGCAGCCTGGGGAAATCTCGCAAATAGGTTTTGTATAAACAACGAGTACAATGCGGAGCGGAACAGTTCAGCCACCAAAAAGTGTTCAAACCTCAAGTGACATCGGTAACATTCCAACGGCTTATTCGGCAGGCGTTAAAGGATAATACGGAAGATAATTTTGGGTGATTTCTGAATTAAAAAATCGGAAATATTTTGGTTTTACCATTTTGGGAAAAACTTTCATCAGTAGTGTATTATGAGAGCTTCTCAGACATAAGACGTTACAGGCTAAGGCACACGCAGCGGACATCCCCTTATCACTTTTCGACGAGCGAAAATCTACCGAAATTCCTTTAAAACTGATAAAATTTGATAACCAGTGGCTCAGACATTACGCTCTCCTTTCTACACTCTCGTGGGTAATTCATGAATTCAAAATGTATTGTAAGCGTGCTAAATGATCCGGTTGTTAAGGCACTAATCATTGGCAGTGGGGCAGTCAGTTTTCCCCATTTTGTAATGTTCACACTCAATTGTATTTTTATGGCCCCGCACGTGCTTCGCGCTTAAACCTGCGGATGCTAAACTCTCAAATTTCCAGGCATTAAGAACAAATTTCCATTATAGCAGCAATGCTATAGCATTTTGTCCTTGGCCTCACCAACACTCATTGTGGACGGTCCAATGTGGTACAGTAGTTCGAAGATTCATGATGAAAAATTGTTCTATTTTACACACTTTAATCTTTCTATAGGCCTTTCCAGAGTCCCTCTGCTCACTAACAGCTTCATGATTTTAGACATTCTCGCTTATTTCCAAAAGTAATGTTGCAGATCGGGAAGCTGATATTGTGGGTAAAACCGTATTTTTGGGGTACAAGTAACTTTTTTTCCAACTACCGTTATGTATTAGGTAGTAGAATTCCGTATTTTACGTACAAACAGGAGAAACGGCACGGGGCTTCATCTTTCGGGTGCAATGTTTCTGGAACGTCAACGGAGAAATCTTCACTAGCTTCATTTCAAATTGTTGGCACGGGAAACAAAATGTGAGTGTATGGTGTTTGATAAAAGCGGCGTTGATGTTTTCACGAAGTTTAAATATTTATTACTCCGCATTATGCCTGATGCTAGTGACCGCCGAAGAATTGCGGTGTTACGTAAGATAAACTTGACACGTCTTGGTGTCACAAATTACCTGCTTGTCCTCTTTAGGCCAAAATCTTCTTGCAGGCTTTTCGCGTGCAGGGACGACCGGAATCGGTAATATACCTTCGTTGCAAACGGTAAACCAGTAATTAGTACAGGCTAAGCTGCATAGCAGAATCAACGTCCGAACTACGTTGCAACAAACCACGGTCAAGGACAGAGCCTGTTTTGGTCCATGGACCTTTTTTCCTTGAAACGGCAAAGTTCGCAAGCTGCAGATGTCTCGAGCGTCGTTTTTTTTTTGTATTTGCAGCTCTAGGCAGCAACCCGCCCTGATCGTTGTTTTCGCAAAATAAACACGGGGTTCTGTACGCAGTTAAACATAGAGTTGGATTTCTCGTACGTGATCATTTATTTCGGGTGATTGTTTTTAACGGGAATCGTTTAGAATCCGGTGACGTAGGAAAACCGTCGTCGTCGGCTGCGCTGACCCTCGGAAAGAAATCTTGTGGCACCACTTCTTGGCGGTTGCTGAAAGCCCACGCATGGTAAGGTCTTGCCCGACAGATTGCGTTAAAGCAAGAGTCGATTCATATTTACTTGTCACGTGCACCGCAGGGTGTAAAATGATATCAGGGGTAAGTTACATTGCGCTATTGGCACGCTTGCTTTTGAAAGATCCACGAGGAAGCCGCTGTGCAGGGTGCACTACAAAGCATCACTAAACGCGGACCACAATAACGCATAGCGCTCCACGCCTAAAGGTGAAGCTTATGCCCAGACCATTGTTTTGTTTGTTAAGGGAGGCGATGGCGAATACAATGGTGTGGGAGGAATTAAATGCATTCACTGGAGTAAGACCTGGTATGAATTTCCGAATGTGTTTGAACATTTTGGTTTCCGAGCAAAGCAAAAGCCTCACTATTTTTCTTTCTTTCTTTTTGTAACCCATTGGCGTTTTTTCCAAAAGGTTTTGGGGCTTCGGCTTCCAGTTCTTTTATTTTTCTGATCGGCATTAACCTGCTATAGCACAGCTGGTGCAGGGTTGTTCCCGTTTTTATTTAGGTTGCTTTTATTTTTGTAGGGAACATTTATTTTTTTCCATTTTTTCCCCTTACTTTCGGTTCTTATCTCTACATGACTTTTCTCGGCGAACATAAGAGTAACTTACTACCACACTGAGTGCAATTTTTGTTTTGGATCTATAACTACACTAGCGGCTTGCAACGAAGGCAAATTGTTGTTTAATGCTTGCCAGAAATGTTAAACTCAGTACTGAGGTGCAGCTAGCAATCTGCCGATCAGAAACACAAATTCAATAAATAAACCTATGGCCTACTGTAGTATTGTGTAGTGGTGCCTAGTAATCCGATTTGTTTTGTTATACTGCACACGTACACGTCTAGATTGTCAGCTTCGTGTTTCCTCTGTTGCTGCTAAAGACGCTGTTTGTCACCCTAAGTTTTGTGGGCGTACGGTCGGCAGGGGCTATCATTTTGCAAACCCCCGTAAAGTTCCGTTCTGAAGAACACTATGTTGCTAGTTAAAAGTCATAAAGGTGGCGGCGTTTGCGTTTCGCTTTAAATATTCCACTTTTCGCACAGCCCTGAAAAAAATTTTTAAGTCCCATTTTATTACATAAAATGGGCTTAATAGGCGTTTACTACTTACATTCAGCAAGTCCGTTAAGAAGGTGAACTGAATGGTTAAAAACTGTGACAGTACAAAGGAAGAGCCCGCTAAATTAACTCACGACACGGCAGGTGGATTCCGTGGTGAGTGACTGAGTGGGTGAGTGAGCGAGTAGCGAAATTATAACCCTCTTTCAAATTTTGTACCTTTAACATCGTGGGGCCCGACAGACGAAAGTAGCTCTGTCTATTATGAATTAACCAATGCCGGTAGTTGTGTTTTAGGCAGCTACGTACAAAACTTTTAGCGCTTTTATCTCTGCTGCCACCATGAGGATCCCCCAGTACAAAATGCAACGAATAAAAATTTCTTCTGAGTGGCGTTTGAAATTTCCGACAAGAGAAATTTCCAATAAGGGCATTTTAAACTGGCGGAAGGTCATGGTTGTGTACAGGTAAGAGAGCTGAAAGTTTCGTAAGTAGCTGCCTGTAAAAATGAATACTGCTCGTGATGAGCATACTCGTGATGGCATACTGCTCGTGATGGCATACTGCATTCGAAGGCAGCCAGTTCAAGCGCCGACGTCCTTTGTGCGCTAAAACAGCTGAGATAGATTAGTGTCAGAAGGTTCCGTCCCGGCGCAAGGAACATGCAAAAATGAACAGCCCACATATTGAGTAAGAAAATGTTCAGTAGAGCTCCATGCTGCAGTGGCAGCCATCTTAAGCTGCGAAGCTGCTCTGTGTAAACTTATTCTAGCACAACCCCCCCCCCCCCTCCGGGTCGGCAGTTATGGACAGAAACCACGTAAAGGCCGCAGAGCAAGCACTTTGCGCCACCTGAAGCGTGCAAGGGCGGCACTTTGTTAATCCATTAACAGATCGTTTCAAAGGAACTAGAATGCAGAGCCTCTCAGACGCACTGAGAGGCTCAGACCAAACATGAGGAATACAAAATTCCGCGTAACCAATGTTTATTCGACAGTGTGCTAAGGCTGGTAAACGAGGCACCAGCTATGTTTTGGAGGACCACGACACAGAAGACCTCAAAAACTATTACATTTAACGAAGGGAATGCTTTTACATTTGATGCTGCTAAGATTTCTGATGCCTTCAACACCAACTTTGAATCCGTTTTTTCAAAAGATGATGGTAGCATACCCTTATTTGACAATTTCCAGATATTACCTCCGATTGAATATTTCGAAATAACAGAAAGTGGAATATTTACCCTCTTGCCAAATATAGATGTGAAAAAATCAGATGGACCAGATAATATACCTAATGCATTCTTTGAACGATACGCGGAGTGGTCATCTAAATTTTTGTTAATTATTTACAGCACACCCCTTTCAACGACACCTTGCCTGATTACTGAAGCATTTCCAAGATAAAACCACTGTTTAAAAATGGCGATAAGCAGCTTATTTATAACTATCGGCCTGTAGATTTAGCATGTATGTGCTATAAAATCCTCGAACATCTTATTCATAAGCCTATTACGCTATTCTTGGAAAATTACTCAATATTAACACCAATGCAACATGGATTCTGGCGCGGTTTTTCTACTGTAACTCAACTGGTTGAAATGACACATTACTTCGCCGCAGCTATTAAGGAGAGAAAGCAGATAGACGTAGTTTTTTTTAGATTTTGCCGAAGCATTCGACAAGATTTGCCATTCTAAATTGTTCATTAAACTGAACACATTATTGAAAAACCGGCAACTGTGTAACGGGATTAAATCGTATCCTAACATCCCGGCAGCAATACGTTGTTTTTAAAGACACTCCCTCAAACATGTTACCTATTGGCTCAGGGGTTCCCCAGGGCTGTGTGCTCGGCCCGCTGTTATTTTATCTCTTCATTAATGATATTGTCGATAATTGCAGTACTAAAATGCGATTATACGCTGATTGTGCGCTGTATTCCCTTATTCACACAGTCGAAGCCAAGTAAAGCTTAACACAGAAATTGAGAAACTCATGAAGTGTTGTAGTTCTTGGCAAATGTGTCAACTATCAGAAAAGTGTGGCTATGTCGGTAACAAATAAGAAATAAGAAGTGTCGCCTTGTTTATAATTACACAGCTGATGGAAATATCCTAAATCGAGTAACTGAGTACAAGTATCTAGGCTTGCATATATGTAGTAACCTACACTGGGATCAACATATCAACTACATAGCTAATAATGCAATCATGAAATTACATTTTTTGAGACGTTCTTTTCGATATTCGTCATCCGACACTAAACTTCTAGCATAGAAATGTCTTATCCAACCCATTCTTGACTATGAAAACATTATCTGGGATCCTTACACCAATGTCAATATCCAGAAACTAGATAGAATCCAAAACAAGGCTGTCCGATCTATTTTCAATAAATACGGCCCAACGTCAGTCTCTGGATTAGTTGCCAAAGCGGGATTGAAACGAACTTCAGAAAGGAATAAAATTTCCCGTTTGTTGTTCTTCTTTAAGTAGGTAATGGTCGAATAAATAGCACCACAGATGAATACTTAAACTTCTCTTCCGGTTACTCTACCAGACAACGTCACAAACGCACTGTCGTTCCTTTCCAGCCCAAAAATAACGTATTCAAGTATTCCTTTCTTCCGCGAACTGCCACAGAATGGAATTAGCTTGACAGTAAAATTATTGAAACAACCAGTATTGAGGAATTTGAAAAAATGATATCTGACTAGCTATGCTTGCTTTTTTTTTTTGCATGTGAAACATTTTCTATGTTGTTTGAAGTGCATTGTTCTGTGATCTGACTTCAGTATTGTACTGTTGATTTTGTTGTTGTACCATGTACACCCACTCTGCTATGGCCCCACGTTGGGGCTAGCAGTATTGATAAATTAATAAATAAATAAATAAATAATAAATAAATAAATAAATAAATAAATAAATAAATAAATAAATAAATAAATAAATAAATGCCTCGACGTGTAATCCAAAGATTCGCAGTGAAGGTATTCTCCGAACGTGGGGTCAGAAGGCGGACGGAGAGGCGGCGTGTTTCCTTCTTGCATCGTCCTTCAGCAAATGCGCAATTTAAATAAATTTTTTGTCTTGGCCGACCTTTGTGAGGACTAATCGTTGGGACAACGCCGAATCAGTGGGCTTCGCAGCGCATGCTCACCTGCACCGTCTTTTCGCCCTACAGGCCCTTGCGTCGCCACGTATTAGATCGTCATCCCGGTTTACCTACCCCAAGACCCTTACGCATGGTGCTCGGCCTACCTCCTGCCTGAGTTCTCCCCGCCGCTCAAGCCTCCGCCCCCAAAAATATCCTGGGCCACCTCCTCAGTACCAGCCCTGCAACGATCGCCACGGGTGCAGCTGCTCAGCACAGCCGGTGCACTGACCGGCTCACGAGCCACGTGGTCAACTACGGCATCGACCGTGCACGCTATAAGGAGTGCCGCTTTTCAGTGGGCTTGGCAGCGCATCTACAATGACGTACGCTTGCCTGCACCGGCTTTTCGCCCTACAGGTAATTAACTCGCATTCTATATATGCACCAAGTTCTCGTTACGCTGAATTTGTTGCGTGACCATGCCCATGTTGTTGCATTGAAAATCCTCAGAAATGTTGCCAAGGGTTACTAACCATACTGATGTTACCAGGCGACATAGAAGAAAACCCCTGGCCCCCCTACAACTCCTTCATCAACCTATGACGTACCCGAAGACACGTCTGCCCCAGATGCTATCTATAATATTCTTCACAGGCTATCCTACTCAGCGAAATAAAAGCCATTCACCTCAAAGTACCAGAAAGTGACAAAGCCTTCGAAGATATCTGAAACCGCCTTACCGAAATCTAAGCTAATTGCTCATCTCTCCTTACGATAAAAGCTCAAGTAGAAAACCCTCAAGCCACCGCTGACCAGAACACTAAACAAGTTGCTTGCTTAGCAACGCGAATAGATTATCTGGAAGACATATACCGCCGTTCAAACCTTCTGTTTTACGGTGCCAGTGATAGTGGAAAAGAAACTTGGGAACAGGCGGAGTAGCTTGTGACTGAAATCTGCACAACCCATCTTGGCATTCCCATCCATCCACCCGGAATAGAACGCGCATATAGAGTGGAAACGTTTAAACCCGGCAGAAAATGGCCGATAATTGTAAAATTTGCTGACAACCAGATGAAAGAGCGTGATTTGTCCTCGGTTAAAAAATATAAAAAACACTGACTGCCATTTCTCAGGACTACCCCAAAAGAACACGACTTTCCCGCAAACAACTATAACAATTTGGAAAATCACAGCAGAATATTTTGAAACTTCGGCACGACCATCAACATTCGGGAAGACATCTATATCTGACCATTCTATACAAAAAGTGGTCCCACGTTTTTCCTAGCTAGCAAACACCCATTGGTCCCGTTTGTGCTACACGCCCCTGTCATTCATATATACCAATATCAGAAGCCTCTTGCCCAAGCGAGACTCACTGTCAAATCTTATCGATACGACCCATTGCAATTTAGTCATATTGACAGAAACGTGGCTAAACCCACCCATTAACGATTCGGAACTCATGTCCATTTTTTTCCAAACTTCAATGTATTTTGACGGGACCGTATCAACAAACGTGGCGGAGGCGTATTGATAGCAGCACATCACGAGCTACAGTGCTCCCTTATTGATATCACTTGCACTTCAGAAATTCTTTTCATATAATCTAGGGTGTCATATCCTCCTCTAAATATCGGCGTCTGCTACTGCCCAACTGC
Source organism: Haemaphysalis longicornis (assembly GCA_013339765.2). Taxonomy (NCBI): domain Eukaryota; kingdom Metazoa; phylum Arthropoda; class Arachnida; order Ixodida; family Ixodidae; genus Haemaphysalis; species Haemaphysalis longicornis. The sequence goes on from CM023453.1 coordinate 71,466,532, forward strand.
TGCAGATAGTTCTTTTGTGACACGCCCGCCTGAATCACTGAACTGTTCACGACAATTATACAAAAACACCCTCGTCCATCTTTGCAATTTTAACTTTCCTTCTACAACATGGTCTGACCTATCATAAACGACCTGTAAAAAATGCACAATCGCTGTTTCTTAACACTTGCCTAACATTTCGTTTATCGCAACTCATAAATTCGTGAACAAGAGAAACAGCCCTCTCTCCTAACATATCAGACCTCGTGCTCGCCTCCCAACCGGATAACCATTTAGGCCTGACGCATTTACCTAGATTTAGTGATCATGCGATTCTCCCAGCTTCATATCAGGCACAAGTAAGACCGGAGATAAAAACAAAGAAAAAGTAGATTTCTATGACAGAGGCAGCTGCGATGCTATCATTGACGAACTTACCAAGTTCTGCTCTGCATTCCTAAGAAATTCCCATACTCGTTCTTTTAAAGAAAGCTGGACACTTTTCAAAAATACAATGCAGCAACTAATTTAAAAGCATGTTCTTACCATCACAATAGTTTACCGCCCATCATCTCCACGGTTTAAAGGTACGCAGAAACGCCCCAACAACAAAAATAAAAGATTTATCGGATTGGAAAAAAAAATTCTGACCATGCTTGATCCAATTACCGTACAGCAGAAAAATAGTTTGAAGCTCTCGCTGTTAAAACAAAGCACGTTTTCTACTCATAACCTTGCCTTAATGTTCCGTAGTAACTCCCGTAAACTTTGGAAAACAATTAATCCTAAGCCCCGCAGCCCACTTCACTATGTGACAAAAAGAACCTCCCTATACCCGACCAACTAGTTGCCCAAACGGTGAATACAACCTTTTGTTCCCATTTCCCTGATGAACCCGACGGTGATCCCCCTTTATTCCCAGACCTCAACCATACTGTTATGTCCGACATTACGTTTGAGCGTAGTGGTGTTATGAAAATCATCTGAACCTCATCTTCAGGTGTTGATGGTATTAACTGCAATAAAGGTGCTAAAAACACAAAAAACATCACGAGTGCCATTTTGTCATCCATATTACATCAATCACTGTCATCTGGAGTGCTACCATGAGACTGGAAAGTTCATAAGACTGCTGCAGTTCCGAAAAAAGTGTTCATCATCATCCCCTGCTAACTGTCGACCTATATCGGTATTTGTTCCAAACTAATGGAACCCATTATTTACTCGCACGTGGTTAAATTCTTGACCAGCAATCATTTCTTTCACCCAAACCAACACGGCTTTTTAAAAGGAATGTCATGCGACACACCGTTAGCACTATGCCTTAACGATATCCGTTCGAGTGGTGATGTTAATGTACCTGTGCATGTCCTGTTTCTTGATTTCAAAAAAGCTTTCGACCAAGTTCCTCATAAGCCTCTATTCCTCAAACTGTCGTGCCTAAACCTTAACCCCTTGTTCTTAACCGGTTGAAATCCTTCTTAACTAACCATAATCAATTCGTGCAAACAACCAATTTTTCCTCTCCTATGTCACCATGGTTTCTGGAGTGCCACAGGGCACTGTTCATGGCCCTCTTTTTTTCCTAATTTATATTATAGACCTGCCTTCTAACATTCTCAATAACGTAGATTTTTTGCTGATGATTGTTATTTATCGTCGTATCAATAGCGAGCATGATGTACACATCCTTCAGTCAGATTTAACTCTCATTACGTAATGGTGCGAGAAATGGCTAATGACAATACATGTTCACAAAATATCTCTCCTTTCTTTCCATTGCCGCCAGACGTGCCCATTACATAACTACTTCCTGAATGGGACAGTTATACATATGTTTCTTCTTATAAGTACTTCGTCATTACCTTTTCATAAAACCTGTCATGGTCTGTCCACATTACACATGCAGTGGAACCCCATTAATACGAATTTTAAGGGACCACAAAAAAACGTCGTATGATCGGGGTGGCGTACGACCGGGTGCGGGTAAATGCCGGTCTAGTAGACGGTCTCACGCGACAGGTGGGCTAAGAACTTAGTTAAACTACTATATTTAGGGCGTCCACGCGTGATTTGCGAAAATTTAGCTGGAATGCCATGCTTAAAAAAGAAACGCCTATTTTGTGCCCCACTCCTTTCCACGGCGGTAGAGCTAACCCGCCAGCCAAGCGCCGCGCGTTACGCGACACCCGTGTCATCCGGCGCTGTTTATAGCCCGTCAGACCCGTGCCTTGGGTGAGCGAGGTAAGGCCGACGTGGTCTAGCATATTGAGGGGGGAGTGTGGGACATCCAAGGCTAGCGAAACGAGCGATACTACAAGACGGAGATGAAAAAAGAAGGCATCACTGTACAGGGTGGAGACACCTTTTGTACGGTCCCGTGCCGTCGGTATTGGGTCAAAGCGCTCAACACAGCTGTCTTCGTTTCCCACAAAACCCAGCAATGCGATGTAGATAAGATGAATGAAACTTCACGAGTAAACCGTGTTGCGGCGAAAATTATAGCCCGCTCTGGCGACAGTGACTTGCTGCGGCAACCAGTGAGTGACCCAAAATGGCGGCTCCACCCTTGCGGCTGACGCGCGTGAAGAGAGGTATCCTAGCAAAGAAAGGAGCGGGGTGACAACGCGGCTTTCAAAGACACTGATAGACAGGAAGCCGAGATATAGGGAGAGAGAGCGTCGTGAAAGGAAGAAACTTGTATCGATGGGGCGGCGAAAGTGGGTGTTTGGTCATCGCCGTGGATTGGTGTCGTATGCGTTTCGGCATTCGTCGGCGGCTCAGCGGTAGCTTCAAAGTCACGGTCCGTCTGCCACCTGAACTCCGACTTCTCTCAGTTGGCGCGTTGGCGTGCTGCATCCGCGTGGGGCCGTCGAAGGTTAAGACCTGCTTACCAGTACCCGCATGCTTGCGTGCGTCTCTTCAGCAAGTCGTCTGGCCCGCATGAGGACCTTTGCACATCAGGCAGCCTCAATGGGGGTTCAGAATAAAGAAAGGTCGGGACAAGGCGGCCAAATATGGGAAAAACGCCGGTTTATCTGCGCC